>JANHFR010007630.1:89790-103177 GCA_032468015.1 Mimophis mahfalensis | reverse complement strand
ATAGATAGATAGATAGATAGATAGACAGACAGACAGACAGACAGACAGACAGACAGACAGACAGACAGACATATATAGATATATAGATGATAGATAGAAGATGGGATTTTTAAAAAATCTAACAGCAGCCAAGTGTCCTTTCTTAATAGAACATCTATTTCTAGTTGTCATTAAAAAGAAGTACAGTCAAGGCCAGGATGCCTTTGACCTATTCATTTTTTTTTCCAGGTGAATATTGATGGTCACAAAGAATTACTGCAGTTATACCATTCGCTGATGATAGGCAATTTTTAATCAACTATTTTTCTGTTGTTGCTGTTAGATGTGGACCAATGATTTATGCCCATGTTTGCTATGTTTGTACAATATATCAGGTCATAAATAACTAGCCATATTTAACTTAGCCTGTATGGTTCTAATTTATATGTGTAATCCTTGCATAGGAGTTTACTGTCAGTTACTGTTTAGACTCAGGGGCTAGGTGTTTCATGTATCAACCGGTGTCCATTAGAATTGAGTGGCTATAACAAATTTGAATTAAATAAACAAAGATACTCAGTCCAACTGAGCTGCAACCACGTGCCAACAACACTTCTACTCTTGGGACATGAGAAGCAGACATGCTGAAATTTAGCACTGAAATTTTGCTTTGACAAAGTAAAGTTAAGCAGATGGTCAAAAATTCATAGCCATTATGGTGCTTCATGGGACTTCAACTTTTCAGCTTAATAACGACCCCCCCCCGCCCTCTCTCTCACACACACACATGCACACACAGTGGGCAGCTTGCACACATACACACACATCTGCAACATTTTGAAGTGTTACTATTTCATCTGGATAGAGATGTTCTCTTCATTGAGAAAACCAGAGTCTGCTGTGGTGCGCTGTTTATCAGCGCCATTAAGCGAAAAGAGAACTAGAAGGTACAGTATATTGCTAGAAGCTGTACTACCTTCATCTAATCCCAGCTTGGTCTTATTTATTTCAAGTAATGTGAGAAAGCACTAGGCCTGTCTATCGACAGTTCATCCAGGACTGCCTCTGGCAGCCATTGGGGTTCTTTGAGTTCCTGACACTGGGTTCATTTATAACAGCAAGATTTAGAGAACAGTAAGAGAACAGTATTAATAGAACAAAAGGTCCATCCTCCTTTCTCAGTCATCTTATGTTTTTTGCTGCCCTTCTTTGTTCTTTCCGCTGCCTCATTCCCACTCGCTATGATTTATCAAGTGGCCTAGTTGTTCAAATTATCACATCCTGTTTGGTTGTGAAAGAAAGCTGAAGAGCCAAATTCATAGATTCATCCCTTTCTTCTACAAGATGTGGATAACCTGTCAAGCAAGTGACTTACATAGTGCTCTGGTAAACTTCCCCCACAAGGCAGGAAATTATTACCGTATTCACAGTGAAGGTTATCAGCTATTGCGTTATTTCTTTTTTTTAATATATTGACATATCAGCTTTGGGGAATGTAGGAAAATAGCTGGACAAAGAGAATACAATATTTAAAACAACATTTCCATTTCAGATGTCCATCCTTCCATCTTCCGAGTTTCATTGACGGTTATGAGTATTGAATGAAAGCTTCACCCAAATGGATGGGGTTTTTTTCAGATTGCAAGTCATCCTTTTCGTTTCCTATAGTTACCTTATCGTCCCTTCAGAGAGGGAAATAGCCATTCAATCTTCCCCAAAGAGTACATCTGAAGATGTAGGAGAAATGGAGACAGTTCTGTCAGTAGAAAGCCAGTAGAGTTCACTCAATGACTTTTCTTCATATTTAAGCTACTTTACCTCATACTGATCAACTACCAGCTGATTAAATAATGGCTTTCCTGCAACCAAGCCATTATCTGCAAGTCTTACCACTGTCTGGCAGTGCAGGACATGGCTACAAACTCTCAAGGTACTTATCCAACTCAAGATCAGTTGCTTGCTAAAGTTTGTATGATGATAGCACAGTGGGATAAAGTTATTTCACCAAAAAGAGTACCCAAATCTCATTTTCTACTCTAATGGAATGGAACTAGAACAGATTGTTACATTTAAATAGCCTTGTTAGTACTTAGGTTAAGTCAGCCGTGGCCAGTTTTAAAGATCTGTGCCACGCTGTCACTTCCTGCTTATGTGGGAAGTGATAAAAACTCTGAAACACTTGTACCAGCACATGCTTTATGACAATCCTGCTCACTAACTGGCTTATTGCTTGCAGAGGATCATTGATTTGTCATGCTGGAACAATCACTTTAAAACAAATACCTCTTCACTTGACAAGAAAATATTAAAGTGGCTTCAATAACCGGGCACTGTAAAGCAGATGGAAATCCACTCTTGTGATGCAAAAAAAGTTGTTTTAACTGTGAACAGCTTAATTATATATTTTCATTTTAAAAAAAAACTATTTTAACCGATAAAGAGCCGAGCTTCAAAAGACATTTGACCCTCACCTATTCTCTTAGAATAATTTTGTCACTTTAAATGTACACTAATTGGCATACATTAAAATGAAATTTTGTTGCATACAGCTCTCTCCACCTCCAATATACCCTACATAAATACGACAAAAAAATTTGCATATACCCACATTCGGTATATTCTATGACACAGAGAAACAACAGTCTAGTTTGAGTGTACACGGTGAGAAAAACATATCTTGCAAGTTTACTAGGTGGATGGCATAGGGAACAAAGCTGTTACAGAATTTGGTAGTCCCGCTGGAAATACTTCAAGAACAAAAACAGACCATAAAGTGGATGTGTGGGATCTCTTAATTAGACCACATATGACTTAACATCCTTCACGTTTCAGTATTTGGTTGTTGATGATAAACAAGACCTGATCCTTCAAACCAATAAACCAAGATCCATGTATTTGTCAAAGAACATTTCAAAGCATGACTTCTAAAGGGATGCATAATGTATATACAAAACAATGGCACAAGTTCTAAGTCCTATCAAGCAGCTTTGTCTTCTCTTAGGTAGACAGCATTAGAGAGTTGCAGAAACTATTACTGGACATCTGGTATTTCTTGCTTTGGTACAAAATATCCCCACCACGAAATTGTCCAACTTCTGAAAACGTATAATAAGAGACAGTAAGAGACTATCTACTGCCATTTCAAGTTAATTATTCCAATGCTGATATTTGTTCCTAATATTGAGGTGAGACTAAAGGTAAAGGTAAAGGTTCCCCTCACACATACATGCTAGTCATTCCTGATTCTATATGGCAGTGCTCATCTCCGTTTCAAAGCCGAAGAGCCAGTGCTGTCTGAAGACATCTCCATGGTCATGTGGCTGGCATGACTAAACACCTAAGGCGCACAGAATGTTGTTACCTTCCGACCAAAGGTGGTCCCTATTTTTCTACTTGAGTTTTTACATGCTTTAGAACTGTTAGGTTGGCAGAAGCTGGGACAAGTAGCGGGAGCTCACTCCATTACACGACACTAGGGATTCAAACCACTGCACTGCCATCATGTCCCTTTTGAGGTGAGACTACTTTGCCATAATTTAAGCCCATTCAGTGTAGTCCATTTTCTGAGGTTAAAGAAAGAATCTTCCCTCTTCCCTCTTATAGTATAATACTATAAATAATATATATAAATAATATATTACAATATAATATTATAAATAATATTATACTGGTATATACACTGGCACTGTAAGTCTATCACATTAAGCCCAATTGTGGTGTTATGTTGTGTTTAGTAGTCTGACGGATAAAAGCTATTTTTCATCCTATTTGTCCGGCTGGCTATTCTGCTGTATCTCTTACCCCGTGGTAGGAGAATAAAGAAATGCTGTCCAGGATGTGAGTCGTCCCTTAGGATTTTCCTCACTCTGCTGAGAAAGCGACACCTGGCAATTTCATCCAGTGAGGTTAAGGGGCAGCCCATGACTTTTTTTTTTAATTATTCTATCTGGGATTTTCAAAAGCTCCACTTTGTTGGGAGACCAGAAGATTGGGGAAAACAGCTTTAATATATTCGTGCCTATAGTATAAATTGCTTAACTCAAGTGGTTTGTAAGATGAATGTAAAACCAACATGGTCAGGAATGTTTACTGACATTGATTATACTCTCCACTTCGGAATGAAGAACGAGCAGACGTTGACATGATCAGCACACAAAAACTTAAAAGCAATTTAAACACTGCTTATGGAAATATTCCTTACCTAAGAGAAAGAAGCAGTTTTAACAAGTGTGACCCACACCTGATATGGAAAAGATAAATGAGCACCATTAAAGTCTTATTAGGAAACTAATTTGTGGAGCATCTGGGGGTGATTATAAGGCTGTGACAAAATTAATGCTTAGTCTTTACAAAATGTGTTTTATCTTCAAAACACTTCTTCCATGCTAATTAATTCACTCCACTAAATACAAACATCAGCAGACACACATGTGAAGATTTTGATATTTTCACTTTAGGCATAACTGATGAAAGGATGATTCCTGGCACTGTTATTCAAATGACGGTGGGCTTAATCTGTCTTTCCTTTTAAAGGGATTTTTGCTGCTAAGAAAAACAGTGGATGCCCACACAGGAAAAATAGAGCAGATTTAGAAATGAAAAGTGTCATTGAATCCCAGTAAAATTCTAGGAACAAGGCCAGATTATAATACACACATAAAAGCACCAACTTCTGAGGGGTCCTTGGTACTCTTTGAGCCTGGTTGTTTTCTTGCAGTGATTTCATTGTACAAAAAAAAAAAAAAAACCAACAAAGCAAAAATACCAAAATACCTTTCCATGAAAAATGGTTACTCTAAATATTTTCAGAACACAAGGACGTCAGCCTTCACCTTATTTAAACCTCAAAAAAAGAAACATGGGAAGTAGCCTCTCTAGTGATGTCTCTATCCTGTGGCTCAGCCTGAAAATTAAGTTGCGGCTTTTCATGGCACAAAATTCTCAACTTCTTGAGATCACTATCACAAGGTATTTTTATGTAGCTTGGAATGTGGGCAGTATGAAAAGAAGTGGATGCAATCTGATGATGTAATTCATCAAATAGTATTGTTCTTGTATTGAATCATTTTCTGCTTTGATTTTATTTACAATTGTTATCTGACACTGCCACAAAAAATAGTGCAGGAGGGGGACCAATATCTCTGGAATAGCTGGGAGGAGCAACCGTGAAGCCCTGCAAGACTCTTCTCTTTTATGCCATGTCTCCAAAGCTGCTTTGGAGGAACAAAATGGAGCTAATGCACTAGTCCAGTGTTTCTCAACCTTGCCAGTTTGAAGATGCGTGGACTTTAACTCCCAGCTGGCTGGGGAATTCTGGGAATTGAAGTCCATGCATCTTCAAACTGCCAAGGTTGAGAAACACTGGACTAGGAGATGCCAAACAAAAATTCAAAACACATAGTACCAGGTAAACAAAAGTCCATCAAGCTGCATTTCTTTTACAATATTTGCTATGACATTAGGAAGAGCTCATTGGTTTCCTTTGGGTACATTTTTCTTATTTTCCAAAGACGGGCAGAAAAGGTAATGTAACATAAGCTATGGCCTTACATAGCAACAAATTAGTACAGCTGCTCATTGGATTTCACTTAAAAAAAATTGTAATCATCAGAAGAGCTTTCCTTATTGCAAGAAATTATTTCAGAAGAAGTGCTTTCCAGATCCCACAAAGAGATGTACTAATTTTGTGACATCATTTCCTTTATATCTAAAGTGCTTTTGCTTCTGTTTCCATTTTGCTGGTGTTCTTCCTTTGCCTAAATAAGCATTTCTCACAACTTCCGTGGACTTAATTTAAAAGGCTGATAGAGAAACTACTGTCCCTTCAAGGCAACTAGGTAATTACAAGGAAACCACACTAGAAATTCAGACATGCCAGATATATTGAAGGTAATTCATGGTGAATAGACTGGAGCAACTACCATCCATTTTATTATTGTAATTCTAAATTGCTTCTTTGCAGTTGCCTATCAGCGAGTCCGTTCAATCTATATTGTTTTAAGAACAGGACTGGAATAATGCCAGTTGATGTGGAAAAGTAATTATTTTATATACAGCATATATTATAGTTTTCACAGCCCTTATTAAGGTTGAAAATCCAGAGCAATAGAAGGATAAAGTTGGCTTCTTTCCCTTTACCTGGACTAAAATATATTTGATGTGGAACAGTTACTACTGTATATTTATTAATGTCATTATTTCTAAGTGCTGATGTAAAGCCTTCATACTGGAGCTCTTGTTCTCCAAAGGGGTCCCGGATTCAAAGTCCTTTCTAACATCCTGGAGAGCCATTCCTCATTAGTATGCTTACACCACTAGAATGGAATCAAGCTCCATAGAACTTTGTTCTGGCAAGATTATACAAATAGACCCCATTTGAAAGCCTTTCACCCAATTAGTTTTTCAGATCTGCTAACTCTGAAGAGTTTGCAGCAGATTTTGTGCAGATTCTCTCTCAGGTTTCAGATGCTAATTGACCATCTGTGACCACCAATATGAGGGCCCCAATTATCTTGCTGAATGGCTTGTGCCTCTTCATATACTTCTCTACAAAAGGGTAACTTTATTTTTAAGCCTGTACAGACTTTATAACCAGTGGGAGGTTGTCCTTTCTGGTCATCCTAAGGCGCTCCCATCTGCTTCAATTGCTTTAATTTTAGGCCACAGTTTCAATTAAATGATTTTAATGTAAGAATGCTCACCAAGCTATTTCCTAATCATTTTAATACAAGCTGAGGGAGGTACTCAGGTCAACCAATTAAAAGGTGCTTACACCTTCTACGAAGTTTTGCAATTATAATTAAATAAAAAGGTTTGTTAAAAATCTCTTTTCTGAATTAATTCCACTTGTCATTTTTCCCCCCAACAAGCAACTGAACTTCAGTGTATAACATCCAGCTATCAGGCTACATAAATTGCAAATGTCGCACTTCACAAATGGTTTTCTCCAGTCTGGAATGCCTTAGGAAATCCTCAGTTTTCTCCCATTCTGGGGGTGGGAATCAGCCAGTTCACAAATGGCAAACCGGTTTCTAAATTACCACACATACCCAGCAGTATCAAAGTGGATCCTGGGCACCGCACTGCACTGCAATGGAGAAACAGGAAATGGAGCAGCAGCTGATGCAAGGGAAGGAGAAGGCTACTTTCCTTCTTTCTTCTTCCTGCTCCTCCTCCTGCCCTCATGTCGGCCGCTCCATTTCCCATTTCTCACAATGCCTAGGATCCACTTCGATAGTATCAGGGATGGTAATTTAACAACAAGTTTGCCCAAGTTGGCTCAGGTTGGCCATCACAAGAGGCTTGTCCTGCATGTGCAGTGGTGCTGGAGGACAGGGATAGGCCACACCTCCCTTACCAGCCAACCTGACCCTGGGCGAACCAGTTGTTAAATTATTTGATTCCCACCACTGCCCCATTCCAATACCCAAGTATAAGAAATTTAGCTCTCTGGGTCTTGTGAAGGGCCACCATTGTTCCTATGAAGGTTTGATCTCCATTAGCATTGGTGCCTTTTTTTTTCCCCACTAGCCCCCTTTTCTAGCATCTGCTCTATTCTACAGTATTGAGGAAGAATACTTTTTCCAAGTTCAGCATTAGAGGGGGTAACTTGGCTCAAACCAAATGATTTCCAGATGGTGTGCTTTGCTTACATAAATCAATTTAAAAGCTGCTGAGATATTTTTTTCCCCCTAAAGTTCTCCTGGATTCAAGTAAGGAAGCACTGACCATGAATGCTTCAGAATAAGACACTAGAACTATATTTTGCATCTGGTAATTTGTACTTTGTTCAGTGAGCATAAAGGTGTACATAAAATTTCCACTAGTAGATGTATACAAGGAGGAAATTAATTTAAAAATAATTTGAAATTAAAAAGTAATATCAATAAAAATCACAATACACATGCTATCTTAATGATGCAGCTGTGACTTTCCTCTTCTTCTAAGCATGCATAGGGAAGCTGAACTGAATTGAAATACTACTAAAGGGATCTAAAGGTAAAGGGGAACCTTTACGTGCTAGTCATTCCCGACTCATCCCCATTTCAAAGCCGAAGAGCCAGCGCTGTCCGAAGACGTCTCCGTGGTCATGTGGTTGTCAGGACTAAATGCTGAAGGCTCACGGAACGCTGTTACCTTCCCACCAAAGGTGATCCCTATTTTTCTACTTGCATTTTTACATGCTTTCGAACTGCTAGGTTGGCAGAAGCTGGAACAAGTAATAGGAGCTCACTCCCTAATGCAGTGCTCAGGATTCAAACTGCCAAACTGCTGACCTTTCTGATTGACAAGCTCAGTGTCTTAGCCACACCCCTTACTGAGCCACTGCATCCCTTAAGGGGGCTTAAGGGAATCTCGAGGTCCTTAATTATCCCCCCAAGGAAATTATACTTCATTTAAATTAGGAAAACATATATTCAGCCTGGAAGATGTGGCCCACCAGCACCTTGAATAACCCACAGAGCCCCCAAGAATGAATTGAAAAATTGACCCTCTTTTTTGTATTTATGGTAAGATTGAAGGTTTAACTGGTAAAGCAGATCTTCTAAACCTTTCAGATGTTTAAGGCATCCATCTCAACCCTTGGAATTCCTGGAATTCAATCCTGGTTCTCTCTGCTTTTGCAGTGTGCCCCCTGACTTATCAGGCCTAGTTTGAGTGACCTCAAGCCAATCTAAATGGTTCACTTTGCTTAAATGGATTACTCTTTGGCAAAATCAAAAACAGATTAGAGGAATCTAGTCTTGGTTCACTGGTCTAAGACTCTTCAGTGTCATGCAGAGACATAAACAGAAAGAGTTGAAAATGCCAAGGTGTCATCCACAATGTGTGGTCAAAGCCTTGCCTCTTTTGCCCATGTATTGGGTAGAGTGCTTGATCACTCTGTCACGGCACCATCTTGAATTTTTTTAATTCCCTTTCTTTTGATGTACCTGGTCTCGTGGATCAGCTCCTTGAATAAGCATGGGTGTCCTTTAGCTCTTCTCTAACTAGAGAGAGAAGAATTCCATTCCCACCTAGAATTCCATTCCATACATAACTATTAAGGGAAGGATAAAAAATAAGCACAATGTCTTGGGGGTGAACCCTACGCTCCTCTCCAAATATTCAACATAAATATGAACATCATTCACTAGTATCCACCTAACTTTGCTCATATGAAAAATAGAATAGGCAATTGTCCTTGATCAGAACTGAAAGGTTGTACTTACTACATTAACCTCAAGGATCTTTCTTCTGAAATATACAGTAGGATCAAGGATTCCCATATGCTTTACAGAATTGCAGAGACAAGGTTAGAAATTGTTATGCTTGAATATGGTTTCCAATTAATATAATATATAATACACAAAGCAATGAATATGTAGTATTCATAAAAGTATACATACTTTTAATGCTAACATTTTAATTTTTTATGTACTGTTTTATATTTCAGTGTTTTATTATACACTGCCCAGAGTCCCTCTCTGAGAGAAATGTGAAGTTCAGAAATGTGAAATACAAATAGATAGATAGATAGATAGATAGATAGATAGATAGATAGATAGATACTTTAATCAAAGTAAAACACAAAAGCTGATAAAATTTGTTGTATGTTATACTATATAAACCTGTCAAGTTAGAGAGCAAATGGATTTATAAATCCCTAGAAAGTTGCATACTCTTCTTTGCTTATTTCTCTGCTCTTGCTGTATCTGTGATCCTCCTCTAGGTATCTTTGTTCTTCCTGAGTAAGAAGAAACTGGAGAACCACTGAAGACTATAAGGAATACTTGTCAAACTCACGGTGTCATGTTGCCATCACATGATGCTTTGTGATGTTTTTCCATTTGCGGAGCTGGGGTAGGCATGGCCTACATGTGCCGCCAGTTTGGGCTATAATGGTTATAAGGGCTATTCTAGGCACCTATTGGATAAAGTAATTTGGTTTGCTTGGAATTGATCATGGCTGTGCAGCTCTGATGGAATGGATTGAGTTATAGTTTTCCTTGATTATCTGGCAGGATTTGGGCCCTAAAAATGGCACATTGAGTTTTGCCCCCTATGTTCTACATCTCTCTCTCCCCTGACTGGTTATAAGGCTTACCAGGAGACATATCATTGGAACAAAAGAGAGGAGAATGTTTCTTTGAGTAAGGGGATGTTCTGTTGTTGTTGTTAGTTGCGAAGTCGTGTCCGACCCATCGCGACCCCATGGACAATGTTCCTCCAGGCCTTCCTGTCCTCTACCATCCCCTGGAGTCCATTTAAGCTCACACCGACAGCTTCAGTGACTCCATCCAGCCACCTCAGAGAATGAGGGGATGTTCTAGCTTCTTTGAAAGGAAGGAGGAGTTAACCAACTCTTTAAAAATCATTGCTAGATCCAACAGAATGGAACAGTTTTGTTTAGGTCTCTTAAAAAAGCAAGATTATTGAGTAGGTGAATGTCTATGGAGATTCTCTGACACCAGGTCATGGGTGTTCCAAAGGTGCTTTTTCCAAAGGCAACTGGACTTTCTTGGTTTTTCCTTGAAGACATTTTGCTTCTCATCCAAGAAGCTTCTTCAGTTCTGAAGCTTCCTGGATAAGAACTGAAGAAGCTGCTTTGATGAGAAGCGAAACATCTTCAAAGAAAAACAAAGTCCAGTTGCCTTTTGAAAAGGCACCTTTGGGATATTGAGTAGGTGCTAGGCTTGCAGCTCAAAAAGACCCTGAAGAAAATAGATTATTTACAGTATACCCTTTTCAGTCAACTTTCTGGCTAAGTTATAGTACTAAGACAGCATTGACCACACCTATAGATGACCTCTGGTGTCCTTGGACAGGAGTGGTCTGTCACCACTCTCCTAGGCTTTCAATACTGTCAATCATGATATCCTTCTAAATTTTAGAGATTGGAAGTGTGTGAGGCCATGGTTTTACAGTGGTTGTCTTCCTTCCTCTGAGGAAGTTTAAGACAGCATTGAAAGGTAGGTGATATCTAGCTCTAAAACCCTTTATTTTGTGTGTATTTCAGACTTGTTCTCTCCCAACTTCTGTTTAATATCTGCATGAAGCTGCTAGGTGAAGCCATTCATCAACAGAAGGTTAAGCATAAGCAGAGTGCCGATAATACTCAGTTTTACATCTTTGCTCCAGACTATATAAGTGATGCTGTCAAGGTTCATTTTCAGTGATTTAGGGCTGTGAGGATATAGATGAAAAAGAGCAAGCTTTGACTTAACCCTGTTAAGACTGAAGATTTAGGGAGGCAGATCAGGAAATGTTCCATCATTAATTTTGAATAGGATAGCACATACCAGTCCTCTGGACCTGGTGGGATTCTTGGAAGCTCACCTAGAGACATAGTTTTGACTACAGAAGTTGGTGGCAGCTGTAGCCCAAAAGGCCTTTTTGCAAATTTATATTTTGCAGTAGATCAAGAGGCATTGCTTTCAGTCACTCAGGCAGCAGTCACTTCTTGGTTGGACTATTCCAATGTGCTCTTCATAGGGATGCCTTTAAAAGGCATTTGGAAGCTGCAATCGATCCATAATACAGCAGCACATAACCCAGAGAACCTTCCAGTAAGATTCTGTGGATGCAATGCCAGGTGCAATTGTCACCTTTACAGTTCTGCAACAGGTAGGACTAGATTACTTGCAGGATTATCTATCTCTAATGATATCTTATCATCTCCACCCATTTGTTAGGTAGGAAACAACAGGGTGGGTCCCTTGCATATAATAACTTAACTTATAACTTAATTTTATTTATAGGTTGCCCCATTCCTGAAGAACTCTGGGCGGCTTACAACATTTAAAACACGTACAAATACAATAGAAAACCACAACCTAAAAACCATCAAAAACCATTAAAAAGTATAAGAAATTTCGTGGGGCCCAGGAAGGGTGTCTTTTTTTGAGGGAGCAGCTACCTTATGGAATAATCTGGCCCTGTTTTTCTGGCTTTCTGGGTGACCTTGTGGGCCTGACCTTTATTCCAGGTGCTGGAAACAGGATGTTAACCCACTATAGAATAGATGTGGATCATTTTCAAATTGGTATTGTTTCATTTTTTAAAAACAAAAACAAGTTTTTGTCTTTATTATTTGTTCACTACCTAGAGTTAAGATGGGCAGCAATTTAAATTTGCTAAACAAATAACATGCAAAAATATGCTCATAAAACTCATCAGCGGGAAAGTTGATTTACACCACTATCTCTTGCCAACTGTCCCCTCTCCCCAACTGGGAAAATATATATGCTTGTGTTTCATATTTTAAATCCCCCCCCCCAATATATATATATTTAAAAGAAGACGAAAACATCTGGCTGTTGCCCCGCACCTCCCTGGAAGGTTTGGCTGGTCCTGTAAAGGCACCTCCTGTATCCTCTGGACAGTGAATGAACTGGGACTTTAATTAAGCACCAAGTCTATCCCTTGTTTTCTCCGTAAAGCCACAAAACCAGTAAAGAGCTTTCTGCTATGACCCCAGTTAGATTATTGTTTCCAGCTTCTGTCTTAATTTGGCTCCCAATTCCTGCTAGACACAACCAATTCTCAATCTTCCCATTGCTACACAGCTATTTCCTGGATTTATTCTCCCCAGAGCAGCTTAAGCAGTACCAGAAAGGGAATTTTAACTTTGAATTCCACTTTTATCTCTAAGTTTTAACTTTGTTCTTTATTCTTTATCATCTGTGTTTTTATCCGTATGTTCCTATTGCATTATTATGTTGTTGTAAACCACCCAGAGTCACTTAGGTGACATGGGTGGTGTGGACATTTAATTAATAAATAAAACCAATTTTAAAAACAACAACAATTAAACCTTCCCAATCGCATTGATTTTGGCTTCTGTCATTCCTTGTTCAGGATCTTAATTCAGTCTGCAACAGTCTCAGTTCCAGAAAAGGTTCCTTGCCTTGGGCTATCGCTAAAGTAAAGGAATAAATGTTTCAAGACAGTCAAAGAAACCAAGTTAGCCCAAAGACAGTACTATAAGCAACAAAAGCAAAGTCACATGTAACAGAATTCACTAGATTAATAATAACCTAGAAACAGAAAAATCTTCTTAGAGTTAAGATCACTGTGGGGAAAACTAGCAGTGGCATCCAACAAGGCTGACATTCTGTGACTAAGACCTGAGAATTGACCACAGTATTTTCAGTTGCAGCAAAATTTCTCCATTTCATTTTGCTTTTTGGGTTTGTTGCAATCCCATTGAAAACAACAGGGAAGCATTTTCTCCATTTCATTTTGCTTCTTGGGTTTTGTTGCAATCCCATTGAAAACAACAGAACTACTTTCTCAATTGGCATGTCTAGGATTCTGTTGGTACCTATCATCTCAAATCTATCTGTCTGTCTATCTATCTATCTATCTATCTATCTATCTATCTATCTATCTATCTATCTATCTATCATCTGTCTATCTATCTATC
>JANHFR010007630.1:13876-24442 GCA_032468015.1 Mimophis mahfalensis | reverse complement strand
GACGTGGGGAAATACCCGAACAAAGCATAATGCCATACACATAAATACCCGCGAAAACATAAGAAAACATATATATATATATATACACATACATATACACATACACATACATAACTATAAACTTAAACCTTCACCAATCTAGCTACCTTTCTACATTCAGGAAATAATCAGACATTAACATATTAAAAGAGACTACTAATTAAGTTTAATGTGCACTGAATGCACTTTTTATTTTTGGGAGCTCAGATAATCACAAATTAACAATAAATGAAATTAATGTAATAAGGTTTTTTTTTATTGGTTGGTACCTACAGTCAAGAATCCTTCATTTAGATAAAACAATGAAGGAAAACAAGTATTGTCTAAACTAGTCTTTTGTTGAAGAATGCCGATGATGATATATTTTTAAAAATCAATGGTAATAAGTCTCATATTCAATAGATGGGAAATTTTAAATCAAAAGTAATTTTTTTTCAGTCTAAGCTTTTATACTTCTTCCCCTAAGTGATTGTTTTTCTATGTGTGAAATACTTTTTGAATGTTTAGATCTGCTTGTGTTTGATGTGTTCTAATAGGAGAAATTGGACAACAGGATGTATAAGCAAAGCATGAATGAAGGTAATTGGTATGTGCAGCATAACACAAAGAAGAAACTTGGAGAAACTTAAAGGTGGGCTGGTGGGAATTAGGACAGAAATTTTGAGTTTTTGTAAGAGGCAATAAGGACACACTGAATGAATAGAGATAAAGGCAACATAAGTGGTAGAACTAAATATTTTATATACCATTAATAAGGTGAATATTCCTGGATTTATGTAATCATGACAAGATTACAAACATAGGTCTAACTAATAAGAATGGTTTAAATAAATTGACTATCTCAGCTTAAAATGTTACTTATGCTTGTGGAATATTTGATGTTAATGTTAAAACATCTATATGCAACTGATGTACCAGTAGTACCAGAACCAGCCATAAGGAAACAACTTAGTGTTTGTAACCTAATTACAAATATAATTTATATTTTGTATTTTTATAGTCTAAGTGGTGTTTACAATATTCAACATGGGAAATTATAAGATGATACTTTAAACATCTATCACTTATGATATATAGAAAAGATATTGAGACCTTATTGGCTTTTTCATGAATATAATCAAAACAGTTAAGTTATTCCCCTGAGATATAGTTAAAACTTTGCAGCATAATGGGTAGCCAGGTTTTCAAAAGGTATTTCTCAAAAATCAGGCCTGTTGAAACTAAGGAGATTTTGCAAAGCCATTTATGATGTGACATGATAACATTAAAGGAAGAAAAGTTTAAAATCCAGCTCTTTGGAACATAGCTAACACTCTTATCACTGTCAAAGTTTAAAGATCGCATTTACTGCCACTGTTGAAATTAACACTACAAATTTGCTGTCATTAGTTCTGAAAACTAGCCAGGCGGTATGGCAGATTCAGTACAAAGGAATGTGAATTCTCAGAATTGTGGAAATATCAATGACCTGGATCTTTCCTTTTCTGAATATTCATGCCTTTCTAGATGGTAGAACTTTAGGCAAGCAAATGAACAGAATACAACAATATTGAAACTGCTGGGGTTGTTTAAAGAAAATATTGCATATATGCCAATATAACTTCCTAGTTTGGAATTATCCTAGCTTAATGAGTCACTGTGGAAAATCATCCACAATATGTTGCATTTCTGTAACAAAACATATTACATTTCTTTTTATTTGAAAGAATCTTGGTTTTCTAGGTTGCACTTATATATACCCTTGTGTGTATCCTTATGCAGAATATAGGCCTGGAAAACAAAAGCAATGTCCCATTTCAAGACATAGGTCCCCAGAATGCGTTTACTGGTAACCCCCTAAAGTTTACTATGGATTGGTACAAAATAGCCACCAAAAAGATCCTCAGTCAAACATGGTATCCAGCTGATACTTTTGTTCTTCCAAAAGACAACTTTCATTGAGTGAGTGTGTTGATTTTTAATCAGCAAAACGGTGGAGGAAATTAAGTCTTCTCTGTCTGTCTGTCTGTCCCTCTCTGCTGCAGTGCTGATTTTATTGCCATGCATTCATTCATCCACTCAGGAAGGCGCTGACATCTTTGCTTTCTTTTTAAGCGCTAGCCTCCTAATCACAGCTTCCCAGTCTCAAATCAATATTTGGTCCTTAGTGACCGAACGGATACCCTGCAGTGCGATCTTACTAAAGCACTGTAGACTGAAGTTCACAGTACCGGAGAGTTTTCCTGAGTTAATTGCAAATAGCGCGGGGTATTATACAGTATCAGGGGGAGGAAAGTTTGTCGGAAAGAAAGATCGTGGAGCCTAGGGACAGGAGGGATGGGAGTGCCCGAGAAACAGCAATATAACGTGGGAAGGAAGTTATAGAAAAAGGGGCTCTCCGGCAACCAGGTAGCCGAGGGCAGCAGCCGCTGGCCGCCTACGTGACTCCTTACCTGAGGTGCAGATAATGCACGAGCTTGGTCACCACGGTAACCATCTAGGCGGGATTCCCCACCTCAGGGAATCCAAGGAGAGTCCGAGGAAGCTGGCTGAGCTTTCCGACTCTAGAGGTCCCCAACGCTTTCCTCGGGTTGTTTGCGTCTTCTGGCGTCCTCGGAGAACGAGGCACAAGACCACGAAAGTAGGCCGCTGGGGCTGCTTGGCTCTGCCGCCTCCCCTGCCCGGGCCACGCCGACCAGCTCTTGGTCCTGCCGCTGCCGCTAATGCCAACCGGGATGAGAGGAGCAGGCAGGCGCTCGGCTACGATTCTGGCGGCTTTCCTCCGCCCGCCGTTGCCTCACGCGCCCTCCCGTCACGCCGGCTCTCTCGGGGGCGACCGAGCGCGCCTGCTGTCTCCCTGTCATGCCGGCGGGATCATTTCGACTCCAGCCCCAGTGGGTCGCCCAAGCCCTCCGCTGAAAGGGAGGCTAGATTTATTTCTGGGGCGGCCGCACCCAAACGCACCTGATGGAGCTTTTTTCTTCTAACCACTGTCGTGATAGAGTCTACTTGATGGGCTTAAAATAAGCCCAGTCCTACCAATTAGGCAAAATTAACTGTGATACCTTAAGAGTGCGGGGGCGCCGGATTGGGAGCTGTAGATTGAACACTGAGTACACGACTACCTTAGGAGAGGGGCCAGAATGCCAAAGAAGGAACAGGATAGGACTCCCAAATGTGCTTTTTCAGGAGGCAACTGGACTTTTGTTTTTCTCTTGGAAGGCCTTTCCTTCTCATCCAAGAGGCTTCTTCAGCTCTGACTTGGAGGATGTGGATTGCAAGTCAGAGCTAAAGAGGAGTCCTGGATGGGAAGTGAAAAGTCTTCAAAGAAAAAAACAGAAAGTCCTGTTGCCTCCTGAAAAAGCACCTTTGGGACAAGGATGACCTAGATGACTGAGAATCTACAGACTTTTCAGGGGATGTGAATTTGGGCCTATTGCTGAAGTCTCCACAGTGGCACCAGATGATATTCGATGATATTGTTTGGAGGGTGTGCAAAGGCTACTCCACTCCAAACTCTACACCAGGTCAAAGCATAGGCAAAAACTGAGACAATCTTACATGAAACATGGTAAAACTATTGGAGAGCCAATGTGGGCCTTTTGGAAAAGTTTTGGATTTGACCCTAGGAGATCTGCACAGGACTTCCAACCAGCAAGTCTTCTTTTGGCAATTCTGTTTTGGCTTTTGCAACGGATTCCTACAATAAAAGTTTCAGTCCTGCTCATATGTTTTGAACTATGTCTATGGAGATTCTCAGTCATCCAGGTCATGGTTATCCAAAAGGTGCTTTATTTCCCCAAGAGGAAACTAGACTTTCTGGCTTTTCACTTTGAAGATGTTTTGCTTCTCATCCAAGAAGCTTCTTAAGCTTTGAAGAATGTGTATGGGGTGTGATGGCTAGTTAAAGATGCTGAGCTTGTCAGCTGGAAACTGACAGCCCAGTTCAAGACCCAAGCACTGCAGGAGGAGGTGAGCTGCTGTAACCTGTCCCAGTTCCTGCCCATCCAGCAGTTTGAAAGCATGCAAGTACATAAATAGGTACCGCTTAGAAGGTAACAGCATTCTGTGTACCTTGGGACATAGTCATGCAGGCCACACAACCATCCAAAATGTTTTCAGATTATGCTGATTCCCTTGGTTAGGAAATATTGATGAGCACCACCCCTAGAGTCAGACAAGACCGGACAGAGGAAACCTCTACCTTTATCTTTTTAAGTTAATTCAGTGCACTGCCTATCTTTACATATTAAAGGTATCTGGGTTCCCCCCCCCCCCCAAATATAGCTTTTGTGCCATTTGTTGCTGTGTAATAGACCAATGTTCCACTTGTGTACCTTTCTCTGCCACTTTTAGTTTGCATGGTGGTATCTTCACTCATTTGCATGGAACTGTGAGCCCAAAAGGAAATGTGGAGAAATTGCTATCTATATGAATTCATTCATAAGCTTTGTCCATAATTATGGATTATTCTTTGTAGGTAAACATGTAGAAGCTAAACGTGAAATGCTACTCCCAAGGAAATTCAGATTTATCCCATAAAGAGTTATGTAAATGTCAGAAAACACCAGAATCTATATTCTCTACTGTCTCACACTTCTAGCTATATTAATGATTTAAAAAAAAAACTGATTAAAAATAAAAAAGATAACAGAAAGAGAAACAGCTATAATTAGTTAACAAAGAAAAAGGGTAAACCTTAAAGACTTAGCTAATAGCTGGCCACAAGTCTAATAAATTCTTTCAACTTTCTTTAAGTTTTTCTTATTTCCTCATAAATGGTCATTTTTATTAATACAGATTACACTAATAAATGAAAAACTTATGCTTGAATGCAGAAAAGTAGAAATGAAATAGTGTTGCATAATCTACAGAAAAATGGAAAAAATTGTACATAATGTATACTATAAATGTGCATGGTTAGTTGTAACAAGAAATTCCTTATTTTTCATATGGCTTCAAAACAGTTTTTAATAAAATGGTATTTGCTATCCAAAATAATATCAGAATTCACAGAGCAAATAATTTGCCTAGCTCCTCTACCATGTTCTGTCTAAATCCTATTGACTGATTAGATTTATATTCTAAGTTATTGCAACAAATATAAATATAACCTTATTTTAGACTAACAGTTATAATAATCAAAATTAGTAACAGAATCCTAGAGAACAGAAGACCAGCCTGGATAGTCTCTAATGATGTTGTCCATACTGTAGCACTGCTATATTAGTGATGTAAAGATCTTTAACGCTAGCAACTGACACGATGCTTCTATGGAAGCTTCTACTGTGATATAGTGGATCCACATAACACTTTGATAGCTAGGGAATGGAGGAAGTAGCATTAAAACAGTTTGTCATTGGACACAGTATCTGGAGTGGCTTTGAGCAGAGCTCTTCCCATTCCATATAGTTCGCCTTTCTCACAGATGCTGATTCTTATTTTTACTTCTCACATCTTTAATTGCTGGCAATTGTATCATCATTGAGTATTTTCTCCAGTGCAGAGTAGAGTGACTTTTACAGAATTTATGCCAAACCCTAATAATAAAGTTCATGGAAGTCCTAGAGCCCCTCTTGATCCCACACTGAAAAGAGAGGTAAGAAATTGTAAGGTAAGAGGTAAGAAAAAAATGGTTTCTATGTACACATGCATATACAAATCCCTACATGTTGGAAGAGTCTTTAAAGGGCCATGGTAAACATGTGTCAAATTAGCCTTTTGTATTTAACAAGGCTCTACTGTGGAACTGATAATTAATCATGATTATACAAGGTCTTAAGACTAATCCCTCTGCTTGAAATAACTATTCCTACTGAGAAAGAACCAAGCTCCATTTATGCTTGAATTTTGGTTTTAAAAATTCTAATATATTTGAACATGAGGTTATTTTTAATAAGGAAAATTATATCCAAAATAAAATATATTTTAATTGTTAAAACACATAAACACGTACACAGTTTCTAATAGATTACCAAAGAGGTCTGTACTCTGTTACAGAATTAGGAATCTTTTTATGCAGCATTAGACCAAACTCAGTGAACACGACCCAACGAGATTGGACAGTTCTTGTACATTTAAAAACTTTATTTTAGCAGCACAAACATTTCATATTCTCTTTCTTAATCATTCAGATCTTCCATACAGAATCTCTTCTTGTTTAAAGATGAATGTTGATGGAGTAAAAGATGGAACTTTGGACTTCTCTCCAGCTCTCAAGAAATGCTGGATTACCTCAACTGGATTGGTGGGTTATCTCAGCACCCCAGAACATGTCATGATCATTCATCAAAGCTGGATATCTGCTCAAGATGTGCTTTTTAATGACTTTTCCATGATCATAGAGAGTACATATATTTTATGAGAATGGTTCATTCAAGAATGTTCTTGTCCCTTTGTAACCTGACTTGAAACATTCTTATTGATGTTGATAAAATTTTATACTTTTTCACTGTCTCCACATTTATTTTCAAGTGCAACTTTTAAGGTGTTATTAAATTCACATATCCAGTAACAATAACAATGAAGAAAAGTTTGCATGCCACCTCTCAAAAATAGTTTATTTGATCTTCCTACATGTTGGTGAGGATCGGACTAGAATGATCCTTGTAATTTCTTCTATAGTCCTTAGCTGTCGCATGTATTAAATCATTGGTTGCATATTACCTAAAGTACAGTATTTACACTTCTCATGTTAAAATGGAATTTTTAAATGAAAACAACATCAGCTCTGAGTCTACATAGCAATGCTAGTGAAGATGCTGATTAAAAAATAAAGGCTGTTGCTAAAAATAAGTACCTGCTTAACTCGTAGATTAACTTGAGCAATAATCTAATCCACTAAAGGTCTGTAACACTACATACATACAGTATTTAAACTGTGGGACAATAATTGGAATTGTGTATGTATTATTTTATGTGCCATTTCCTGTCTTATATTCTTGTTTAGCACTAATGGTGCAATCCTATACAATACATACATTCAATCTCATTTTTTCCCCTGGTATGATTTTATAGAAAATCACTTCCTTAGCTTTGAAACGATAGGATCTGGACTGTAAAATTCAGATAACCACTAGATGGAGGCAAAGAATTAGACTTTCCTGTATCTATTGCCCCCTATTGATTATCTGTATGTTTGCAGTTCTGGAAGCTTTATGAAGGAAAAAATCCTAAAAGCTTCCAACAAATCATATTCATAATCCATAAATATAATCAGTGCTACCTCATACAAAATTCTTACTCCAGCTGTAATAAATGTGGAGATGGAAAAGAGAATTGTCACTGGGAAAAGTTGCCACTGAACAGCAAGAGAAACCATTACTCAGATCAGTACTGTGGTGTTGGGTTATATTGCTCCACTTTAAGGAAAGACATCTTTTACAAAGATGTACTGCATTGCAATAAGCAGCCCAAAGAGTGATGAAAATATGCACAGAGAGATATTATCACATCCTTCCACCTCAAATGGCAAGATATCATACAAGTTAATGGTCATCTGGGATTTTGCAGTCCAGATATGTATCCCAAAGTACCAAAGTTCTATATGCATTAATCAAAAGCTCAAAGTAATAAACATCATATCTTCATTAATCCTAACAGCACTCTGCTGCAGGCAGATATGTTGACCTCAAGGTCAATGGATTCTTCTAACTATAACTATAATTAGGTGGGTTGCTTTTAATGTTGAAGTCTTTTGTAATTAAATTACTGACCCATTTTATTTTCAGGGAACGAATAGATAGGATTCTATGTTTACCTGGCATTTTATATATATGCATATGCATATGTATGTGTATATGTATATCTATATCTATATAAAGAAAAGTTCAGATATATATTTAATTTCTGCATTTTATTGGGTCTTTAACATATTATTAAGAAGTGCATTACAATTAAATTGAACAATTTTTAAAAGGCAGGATTTCTATGTATAATAAAATGGAGATATTTTGATTATCCAGTGGCGCATTTATTATTTAAAAAGCAAGTTTTAAAAGGATATACCATAAATTGACCTGTGTCAAACACATCTGATGTATTATATCAGGTTTTAAAATGGTTCTGAGTAATATCCTTCATATTGTTTGCAAGTATTCATTGACTATCTAAAATCTTTTATTTATTTAATTTTTTGCGTGTTTGTGAACCATTTATCTATTAAATAGACTGTGGTCCACTGAGCCATCAATCCTTATATTTGTCTACTAGCTGATTACCCAACTTTGCCTGGGTACAGTCGTCCTGTAGCCAGCTGCCTCCCTAAGGTTTCAAAACTTTTCATCCTGGCCTAGACCTCCACACCATCCCGGCCTAGACCTCCTCCTTCCCTCCTCCTTCCCTCACCTCATGTATCATCCCGGCCTAAACCTAGGCCATAACATCCTGGCCTAGACCTCCATATCATCTGCTGCTGCCTCGTTCTTCCCTGCTCGGTCCTCACCTCATGTATATGAATGTCCTGTAGTCAGCTGCCTCCCTATGGTTTCCAAAGGCTTCACCTCATCCCAGCCTAGGCACAGCCTGACACTGCTCTCTGGCACCCCTTGTGGTGTCCTTAAGGAAAGAGCTTAAGCCAGCCATGAGGGAAGTCCTGGGAGTCAGCACTTCAGCGGGGGACAAAGATCCCCAAGACATTTCTGTCCCCTCCCCCCTCCCCCAGTGCTTGTCACAGGAGGCTAAACTTCCTCTGTCGCTAGTTGGGCTGACATTGGTCTAGCCATTAAAAATTGTATACACAGACAAACACAGACATACCGCACACACGCATGCATGAATGCCCGTTTGCCCACCTACCACACTCTGGTTTGTAATATAGATATAATACAAGTTTGATATCTTTTCTATATTTAAAAAGGCCCTTTGAATAGTATAGGTAATAGATAAGAGGTCTTGTATTCCTTTAACTGAGAACCAGTTTGGTGTAGTGATTAAGCACTAGGCTAGAAACCAGGAGATTGTGAATTCTAGTCCCATCTTGCATAAATGCAGCTGTATGATCTTTGGTTATTCATTCTCTCTCCGCCCTCAGAAGGAAGCAATGGCAAACCATTTCTAAAACCTTGCCAGGAAAAACTGCAGGGATTGATTCAGAAATCAACAATGACTCAAAAGTATCAAACACCCTGACTCTTTATTCCTTTAATTATTCCTTAGAAAGCAAAATTAAGATTTAGCTTTCCATGCCAAAATGCCTCAGGGGTTTGTATATAAAAGTGCAACAACCTTGCTTTCTTTTGCACATCTACACTCTGCATCCAGCCAAAGTTGCTTCTTTATAGCCTTCTGCACTGTAACCCATATGTGGATAATAATAGTTGCTTATCTATTGTCCTTACGAAGTTCTTCCAGTCCTGGAAAACACTTTTCTCATTCCAGATTTTGTTACACATTCGGGAGCAGGTCCTTTTTCCAATTAATGTAATGCCTATTGCATGTTTAATGGTATAATTATTGTGAATAATAACTGTTATTTTGATCACTCTTGGATTTTATAAGTTACTTGGAGTGCCCCCTTAAGGAGAGGAAAAAGTGAATAACACTATAAATATAAATGCATAATTGCTCTGGATTCACTAGTGGGAAAAATAAACTGTGAATAACATTGATTGCTTTAACAATTTGTTTTAATAAATTGCTTATTTGGCTAAATTGTGCCTGTTTCCACAAGATTTTTCCAGATCTGTAGAATGTGGTGTTTTCTTTTCCCAGACTGTCTTCAAGGTCCATTAACACTGATCTCAAATAGCTTAGATAAAGTTTTTTTTCAATTTCTAATAATTCATTCCTTTTTTTTATTTAATTTTTTTTAGAATATGAATAAAAGAGATTTAATGTGAATGTTTTGAATGTAGAGCAAGTGGTTTACACTCGAACTATAGCTTTTGGTCTGGTGGTTGAGGTACTAGGCTAGAAACTGGGAAATTGTGAGTTCTAGTCTTGCCTTAGGCATGCAAATCAGCTGGTTGACTTGAGCCAGTCTCTTTCCCTCTCTCCCTCCCACCTTTCTTTCCCAACCCACTGTGAAAATATGAGGAGGAAGGAGTATTACGTATGCTTACCACCTTGAATTATTTAAAAAATAATAAAGGTAGGATAACAAAAGTAAGTAAATAAATAAATAATATCAGAGATATCATCACAGTTTTATTAATTATTTCTTATATAATAGGGTGCAGAGACCTACCGTGTTAATAAAGGAACCACAACATCTGAAATGTGTGTATGTGTGTGTGTGCGTGTGTGTGTGTGTTTATTAATGGCTGTGGTAAAGATCTGCACCATTGTAAAATCTTTACTTTAGAATGTGGCCACACCCCTAACAGTTAAAACATTCTAGTATGGATTATCCTAGAGGAAATCAACCCTGTCTGCTCTTTAGAAGGCCAGATCCTGATGATGAAATTTAAATACTTTGGCCACCAAATGAGAAGGAAGGACTCACTGGAGAAGAGCCTAATTGTGGGAAAGCTTGAGCGCAAAAGAAGAAGGGGACAACAGAGAATGAGGTGGCTGGATGGAGTCACTGAAGCAGTCGGTGTGAGCTTA
>JANHFR010007629.1:480624-494545 GCA_032468015.1 Mimophis mahfalensis | reverse complement strand
GGAGGCTCAGGGAGGGTGACAATTAGGCCTCCCTGAGGCTCCAGAGGCCCATTTCCAGGCTCCAGAGGGCCTACGGAGCCCAGGGGAGGCCATTTTCACTCTCCCAGAGGCTTGAGGAAATCCTCTGGAGCCCAGGGAAGGTGCAAAACAGGCTTCCTGGTGTCTCTGGAAGGCCAGAAACAGGCTTATTTCTGGCCTCTAGAGGGCCTTTGGAGTCCAGGGAGGCCATTTTCGCCCTCCCGGAGGCTCGAGGAAAGCCTCCAGAGCCTGGGGAGGGTGAAAACGCCCCCTCCTGACATGGTGCAGGAGGCCAACTAGGCCATGCCCACCATGGCCACACCCACCCAGCAACTGGGCAGAGAACTGGTTGCTTAAATTTTTGGAGCCCACCCCTGGCTGAAAGCTAATAAACAACTGCATGAAAAAATGAGCAAAGGACCATGTAGACAGTAGCCATATTCTTATAATGCAAAGAAGACAACATTATCATACAATCGCTATCGATATGCACCCTATGATATATATATATATATATCCATTCCATTTCCCACATGTAAAAAATGCAACCCTTTTTTCAGCTCATTGATAAGTAAGGAGCATCCGTTTCACGAAACTGATCAAACCTACAAGACACCAATTAGCAATCTCTTGTCTACAAGCGGTTGCTGATTTCTTTAATCTTTATTTTCCTCGCCTGATGCACAGCCTCCCAAGCCCACCAATGGTCTGGCACAGTGTTGTTAATTCTGCAATGCAGGATTTTTTTTTGATCGTGTAATTAAGAATCAAAAACCTTTTCCTGTTTCTCTTGAAGACATCGTAATATACAAGCAGACCCTGCTGTTTGCCACAAAGCTTGAAAGAAATCTTTGTTGTTGTTTTTTGTTTTGTTTTGTTTTTTTAAAGACAGAGCAGGTAAAACAGGAAAATGGAAAGTAGCTTCTGTTGTATAAATAGATGTGTGGTGTGTGTGTGTGTGTGTGTGTGTGTGTGTGTGTGTGTGTGTGTGTAATGACAACCATTTGTATCTCAGGCCCACTTGCTAAGCTTGTTCATTTCAACTGCTTTTCTTGAGTAAAGTACTCATGGCCGGTGCATTTTCTAGCCATTACTCACAGCAGGTACCCTAGAAGCAATTTTTGATGGGAGAACCACAATTTGAATTCTTTGGGCCGTGCTATTCTTGCTGGGCCTAAATGGCTCATGACTGTTAAATCAGAATTTTGTTCTTCTAGGCCAACCTAATTGCATTGAAACCAAATCCCTTCCAATTCTCTCCTCCTCTCCCCTCGACAATGGCAACGACCATGCTATTTCCCGGCTTGTTCCTTTCCCAGCTTCCCTGCTGTTATTGCCTTGCTGAAAATCCATTCCGTGGAACCGGAAAAAAATAAATAAATAATAACCAAAAAAACAAAACAAAACACCCCCCCCCCAAAAAAAAATAAAAATGGTGTAAGGGTAGGCAGATAAAAGGAATGGAAACACTGAAAGGTTTTAAATTACAAAAAAGGGGAATATGCCTCCCAGGTCATTGTGATTTTCCATTCTGCACCTTAACATTATGTTTAAATAAATTGATGTAGGAAATATAAGCATTCGTAACGCCACAACGAGCTGAATACAAATGCCATTTTAAACCAGAGGCCTGCCTTTGGAATAACGTATAAAGTATTAAAGATAAAGAAATTGGTTCAGCACTTGCCATACTGCTTTAGTTAAACACACACATGTACACACACCACACACACACACACACACACCACTACCACCACCACCACCACCACCACCACAATAATCACATTTCAAGTAATGTAAGTAGTGCTTATGTACAGTTAGACATTCATTTTATCATTGGGTCTTGATCTTCCTCTATGTACATAGAATTGCACTGATTCTTCTTTGGTTATTTTGCATTCATTCATGAAAGTATAAAATCCAGGAGTGCAAAGAAAAAAAGAAAAGAAGGGAGAAAAAGGGAAAGAGAAAAGTATAGGGTAAAAGAGGAAAAAAAGAAAGCATTGACTTCTGATTCCTTTTGGTTCAGTAGAATATGGTAGTAACATAAAACCTCAACTTTTTACTTTTTTTACTTTTTTATTCAAATTTATATGCCGCCCTTCTCCGGTGACACAGGGCAGCTTACAATCTCTAGAAACAGAATTCAATGTGCTTAGTAATAGCCTTCATTCTTTGTGCATGCCTGCTTATTAGGGCTTTTGGCCCCCTCTAAGCAGCATTTTTACAAAGTTAGCTTATTGCCCCCAACAATCTTGGGTCCTCAAGATTGCCCCCAAAAATCTTGGGTCCTTTTATATAATAACTAGCTGATTACTTGGCTTTGCCTGAGTCTATTTGTCCTAGGGGGAGCTGCCTCCCTAAGGTTTCAAAAGGCCTCACCTCATCCCAGCCTAGACCTCCATATCATTTCCTGCTGCCTCTTCGTCCCCTGCTTGGCCCTCACCTTGATTTTAAAAGACCTCCATATTGGGGGCCTGTAATGCACAGGAGCCAGGCATAGCCTGACACTGCTCTCTGGTGCCCCTTGTGGCATCCTTCAGGAAAGAGCTTAAGCCAGGCATGAGGGAAGCCCTGGGGGTCAGCACTTCAGCAGTATATTTAGGGGGCAAAGACCTCCCCAATAGCTTTCATACCCCCACAGTGTTTTTCTCCAGGGGGTAAGCTTCCTACATGGCAAGTTTCATTGTGATTGATCCAGCCGTTAAAGAATGTATATGGAACACACACACACACACACACACACACACACACACACACACGTTCTCTTTTATATATATAGATATATAGTAGCCATTTCTATGACAAAAAACCTATCTAATCAGCAAAATCAAAGTTTGTTTTTTTCTTACCTCCAGCACAAAGTCCAAAAGCGGTTTCCAAGTAGAAATAGAATTGTGTTTTTTTTTTCTTTAATCAAAGCAGTCAATTTAGATATCTCTTCTAACTCCATCAACTTTTGTAATCAATCCACCCATTGTGGGAATCAAAGTATCCTTCCACTTTTATGCATAAAGTATTCTAGCTGTTGTCAACATAAATAAGCATCAAAGATCCAAATTTTTTTCAAGTTCTTTATCCTTTAAACTCAAAAGAAGAGTCCCTAGTTTTACTTTTGTATTCACTTTGAGAACTGCAGATATTAAGATGTGAACCTTATCCCAATATTTATTTGCTATAGAATTATCCTGATTGTTTACAATTTTCAGTTTGCAAACTAAAGAACCAATTAATGTCATAGTCAATTCTAAAGGGAAAGCGGCTAACTTTGGGGACAAAAACCTTCAAGGAGATAAAACAAGTGAAAGAATGTTCTTGAACACTCTTTATGTTTGGTGTTTAGGTTCAGAAATTAATTTCAAAAGGGATTTGATCAAATCTCCAAATCAAATCAATACTTTTGGAGGTCTTTGAATTGATTCAGAAACTTATACAAACACAGAGAAATTCCTAACACCAACCAAGAAGTCAACTCCCTAGTCAAAGTTGATTTGACTGATTGGTGTATCTTGATTATTTCATTTATTTCCTTTGAGCTAAATAATGAGCTAAGATTCAGAGAAAAAAAAGATATAGATCATTCGGTACAATTTAACATATCCAACTTATTCATCCCCCCCCCCCCCCCTATTTTTAGTTCCTACATTACATCAGACTGTAAATATTTGGCACCGGTGTCCTAAAACCATTTATATTAATTGGGTTCCTTTTAACCTTCTTCTCTGTCCTTCAGGGCAGTTGTTTCCTTCCCCCAGTGCAGGGGTGGTTTTTTACCAGTTTGGCCTAGTTCGGGTGAACCCCTTGATCTGATTCTGTGTGGTTCAGAGAACTGTCAAATCAGACAACCAGCTGGCCCCACCCCTGCCTGTTTTTCTGGCTGTTTTCAGCTGTTTTGAGGGTGAAAAACAGATCATTTTTGAGCTGTTTTCAGGCCATTTGGGGGGGCTGTTTTCAGGCCAAATTTGGCTGGAAAAAAACAGCCTGAAAACTGCCTGAAAACAGCCCATAAATGGCCTGAAAATGGCCTAAAAACAGACTGAAAGACAGGCCAAAAAAATGGGGTGGGGTGGGGCCAGTCAGTGGTGGGATTAGCCCCAATTTACCTGTTCCTTTGAGGTGAGGTGAGTGGCTGGGAGGTGGGGCTGGGTGTGATGAGTGACATCAACCACCCAGTCACATGACCAACTGGCCACGTCTACCCAGCCAGAGAACCAGTTGTTAAAAAATTTGCAGCCTGCCCCTACCCCAGTGAAATAACAACCAAAGACAAGTCCCACACGTGCTTGTCAAAAGGCAACTGGACTTCCTTGTTTTTGTTTGTTTTTTTAATCATTTCATTTCTCCTCCAAGAAGTTTCTTCAGTTCTGCTTCTTGGATGAGAAAGGAAAATATTTTCAAGGGGAAAATCTAAGAAAGTCCAGTTGCCTTTTGAAAAGCACCTTTGGGATAACCATAACCTGGATGGTTGAACTTCTCCATAAACAAGAAACCAAAGGCAAGCTCTCCATCAAAACTAAATAGGAGTTAAGAGATTTTGTTTTCTCACTGTCCCACACAATCCGCTCAACACTTTGTAAGCATCTACTTCCACTTAGCTTTGCTTTTGATTCTAAAGTAGTCAATTCATCCCCATTTTTGTTGGGCTTGCAGGTCTCAGCTCATTTTTGTCTACCTGTTGAGTCCTTACCAGGGTAGGTAAACCTAGATGTTTGACGGTGTTACAGATCTCATCGCAGGATGGAAGCTGTTCCAAGTAAAGCCTCCTTCCGCAATTGACTGATGGTGAATTTGTCAATGCCAATGGTATTCAAGTGGTGCTCCAGTTGTTTTGGGATTGCACCCAAGATACTTATTCTTATTAGTACTACCACCATGGGTAGTACTACCACCATGGGTAGTACTGGGCAATCCCAAAAAAAAAAACAACTACTACTACTACTACCTCTTTTATTCACTAAACATGAAACTCAGTCAACTGAACACTTAAAAATGTATCACAATTATCATTGACTGGCTCTGATGGTTGATACGGGTTGCTGCTAGCATCCTAGGTATTGACCAAATATCGTATGTATGTATGTATATATGTATGTATGTGTGTATGGTATGTATGTATGTTGTTCCGAGTAGCACAGTCTTTTGCAGCTCCACTGGTGCTATAGCAGGAAGCAGCAACTTCTTGGTGTATTTTGCAAAATTCTTGGACATGGTACCAAGTGCCCCGATGACAATGGGTATCACTTTATTATTATCTCTTTTATTCACTAAACATGAAACTCAGACAACTGAACATTTAAAAATGTATCACAAATACCAGTGACTGGTTGTTGTTGTTGTTGTTGTTGTTGTTGTCATTATTATAAACTTTTATTCATTAAACATGAAACTCAAAAGAACATTTAACAATGTATCACAAATGTCACTAATATTGCTGTTCTTGTTGTTCTTGTTGTTGTTCCTAAACTGCTTATCAGCCTGGAATTTGGTTGTCTCCTATCCACAATTAAATCCTGCCTAGCATTCTTAAGATCAGCTAGGTAATCCCACCTGCTTCAACTTGATTTCTTTATGTCTCTATGAAATACCGTTATATCTGAAACCATCTCTGTGCCCTTACAAAAATAAATAAAAAATGTTGGTTAATATCCTGTTCTTCGATAGACAGTTCAAGTTGTTTGCCACAGAAGGATTGATTAGATCTCTATCCAATAAGTTGTAATCATCAGTGGATTTTCATGAATCTTGTTATCTATATTTTTGCTACCTCTCATATTGAGTATCCAGAATGTGTTTTGAACATCTGCTATTGATATGAAACAGAAAAGCAGGAAACACATGCTGCATTAAAAGTGTTTCTGGATATTGCAGGAAGAAAGTGGAAATATTCCATGAAGAGACTTAACAGAAAATAAGGTTACCTGTAAGACATTTCTTAGTTTCCTAGAAGATGGGGGGAAATATTATCCAAATTGCATTTTTCAATTCAGCTCATTATTAAAATGTAGTGAGATTCAAGATGACATATTTTTTTCCTTGTTCTTCTGAGAATAGCATTGATTACATCCCAGTCTGTTAAAGCTTTATTGACTAAGCCTTCAGTCTGTTTTTCTGTTACTTTTGTCTGATACCTATGTCTGGTTAATCAGCCTCTATACATTTCATCATCTTACTTACCTTTCCTGACTCCTACCAAGACGTAAGAGTTATTTTCAAGAATTTAAAGATATGTGTCAAGCTGCTAAAAATGTACCCAAGAGAAAAAAAATAATTCACATTTGTTGTGTACTTTGGATGTTGAAAGTGTTCCACTTTGTAGAAACAAACCAAGGACAATCTACTTGGGCAAAAAAAAAAAGAACCTAACCAATTTTTCCCAGTTAAAGAAAAAAATTTCTAACCTGCAAAAAATGAAATGGAAACCTAAGTACACTGTCAAGCTTGAAGTGCACTTTTGCTGTTGCAACCATTATCACTTCTCAACTTGCCAAAGAACCAGGAGGAAGAGAAAGGTGAGATGGAATGCAGACTCCAGACCTCAAGAAGATGAGCTGTGGGAGCCAAGGACACAGCAGCAAGTTTGACAAGACCAGAGACTTTTTTCTCATAACAATACAAAGATGCTCAATTAGTCAAGATGACCTGCACTAATAGGGTGGAGGGGAAAAATCTATATTGTAATTATGTATGTTTGCATGGAAATTAGGTAGAGCTGGTTTTGCCTTCATCAGTGCTGAAATGATGCACTCAATAAAGTTTTGCATTCAGACTTCAGAAAGTCTCAAGGGTGCTTGCTTTGGTTGGGTTTGTCAGTCGGAATGTTGACATGCCATTGGTAAAATGAAACAAAAACCAAATCCTCAAATGCTATTTAGTTTAGGATTTTTTTCTTTGTGCATTAACTAGCAAAATGTAAGCACTTTTGAATTTCATGACTCTCAGCAGAAGGGCGAAGAATAAATATACCTCTCTTTTACTCCAACTCATAAGCCCACTTACAGAAAGGATTAATAATGTACCTGGAAATATATCCACCAGTGGTCAATATATTTACAACAGATCTGAACATGATATGTCTTGTTAAGATGAAGAGGCATGTCTAGCTGACTTTATACACTTTTCGCAGTTAAGGAGGGTCAGTCCTGGGTAATCCTTGCCTGGGATTTCTTCCATGTAATTCCACTGCTACAGAAGACATGAGTAGGTTTTTAAAAGTTTAACAGCAACAATGCCACTTTTGTATTGTTTCCCAGAAAACGACATGTCTGCATTCATAAAGTCCCTGAAATTCAGACTCAAATGAGACTTCTCTTTATTATTGCATATCTTTGCTGAAACATGATAGTTAATTAGTTGTTTGATTATGATAATCAGGAAAACTAATCACTGCAGTCTTGATGAAAATCCAGTGTTTATCCCGAGAGGGCTTTGGTTCAGGAAAATGTGTTGACAGACCAGTCCCGTTATGGTGAGGAAGAAAACACTAAAGACAGTTAAACGTTTGCCAAATAAGATGCACATTTTTTTTAAAGTTTAAGCAGGTCTTTTTCACCTTTTGCTCTTGGGAAAAAGCAGATTCTTATCAAGATGGAAAGCAAGAATAGCAATGACTAGCATAACTATCTGTTTGCTTAAGGCAGAAATGTTTTGTTATTCAAATCTTTTCTTTCCTCATTGTAGGGTTGCAGCATGCTAACCTTTGAAGTGTTTGGAATATCAGAAACCCATACGATTGTATGGATATCATGCCGTAAACCCAATGATATATGCCTCAAAGTCCAGCTATTTATGCTGCGTACTCCATTGTTCAAAAAGGAAGGGAAAATAGGGAGAAGAAGGTTTCAATCTGTAATGTATTCCACCATTGGATTTGTCCCAGAAAACTGTTTGGCAGATGTTCAGCTTAATCAGCTGAAGGTCCCATGAATATCCCTGTTATCATGGATCATTTATGCTCCTAGATTTAATTTTGGCTTGGTTCCAAATTCCACGTTGGCTTTGTAGAAACTATGATTTCTTCTGTTTCCATCCTCCGGATGCAACGTGTGGGTTATAATATCGAGTTGCTTTACATGGCTGCTAAAGATATCACTCTGGTAATTATGGAAAGCATGATGATGGGTAGCAGTGATTAGTCGTTCTCAGGTCATCCTGAAACTTGATTATGCCTTCTCAATCACTACACTGGATTGAACTGATGAGGTCAGACACAATATCTAAGCAACATGTGTTCCCTGTGACCTAAGAACTTATTATTGTAATTTTAAGAGAGCATGTTATTTTAGAAATGCAAGCTTCAGTTTAAAAAAAAAAATAATAATCAGAGAGAATACTAAAATCAGTTCAGCACCACCTTTATGAACAGCAACAAACTAAAGCCGTAAGCATTCATTTGATGGATTCCAAAAGTATTGTAAGTAAATGGGAACAGGGAATGGCAGAAAAGGAAATAATAATGATAATAGATACCTCTAACACCCCCAAACATCAACATCTGCTCTATCTTAGGTCCTTGGGAAGGACTCGTTAAGTGCATAAAAATGCCAAATCCAGGTTGAACATCTGACTGCAATGAACTATAGCAGTCAATTGCAAAAGGCAGCTTTACTCAGAACGGCCTACATCCTGTGACAATACCTTTAACACCATCAAATATCCACACCTGTCCATCCCAAATCCTGGGCAAGGGCTCGCTAAGTAGATAAAAAAAAAATTCCAAATCCTGTCTGAACATCTGGCTGTGCAATGAACCAAAATAACAACACCACAACCAAAGTTCTGGCATGGTCACATGTTAATCATCTATAATGAACATCTCCTAGGACCATTACAGGAGAAAGATTAATTCTGGCATTTCCCATAAGGCTATAGCTTTGTCAATAACTACAGGTTCTTTCTCGGATGCCCAAGTTTATAATGTCTCATTTCTGGTTTTTTTTAATTTGGGTTGCATTCAGTTTTCAAGTGTGGCTGGCATGGCAAAAAAAATCACAAACATTGCTTGAAAATGACCAATTACTTCAGCCATCTGGAACACAGGCTAATGATTCTCGGCTACATGTTTCCAGCACTGGTGTTTACTGAAGACAGAGCAAACTTTAGGACAGGTAATCCTTGACTTATGACCACAACTGAGCCCCGAATTCCTGTCATTAAGTGAGACATTTGTTCAATGAGTTTTGCCCCATGTTACAACTTTTCTTGCCTCCGTTCTTGAGTGAACCACTGCAGTTGATAAATCATTACCAATAGCAACAGCACTTAGATTCACAGTGTTTTACAGCCCTCCCCAAGCAGTTTACAGAGTCAGTATATTGGCCCCAACAATTTGGGTCCTCATTTTACCCACCTTGGAAGCAGTGGTATGTTTCAACTGGTCTAACTGCTGCACTTTGTGCATGCTTAACAGGTGTATGTGCACTTTGTGCACACCTTGCATTGCAAAATAGTGAGGATACTGAGCTTTTACTACAGCCGCTGTAACAAAAAACAGTTGAGGTGTGGCTATCTGCACTGCCATGCCAATTAGCTGGGCTTCGGAAGAATGGAAAAAAGGTCAGAATAGCACAGGGGCAGACAGCAGGGCCCAACTGGTCACTGAACAAACAGGTTCATTCAAACCAGCCTAAATGAAGCTACCGGTTTGCCCAAACTGGGCTGAACCAGCAGAAACCCATCCCAGCTCAGAAGGATGGAAGGCATAGTCAACTTTGAACTGGTGGGACTCGAACTGCTAAACTGCTGATAGCCAGCAGTCAGCAGAAGTAGCCTGCAGTACCGCACTCTAACCACTGCCCAACCTCAGCTCATTAACCTGGTTGTTAAGTGAATCTGGCTTCCCCCTTGAGGTGACAGCTCCTTTTCCCATTGTTAACCCTTCATGGTCTGGTGTTAAGGGTCCCAACGCCAGGCGTACTCATCGGGAACCTCCCTCCCACCAAATACAGGGACCCCATTTATCTAGGCAGACTAGACCTAAAATAATCGGGTGTCTTGATTTGGGGACTACTATAAACCAGATTATCTTCTGGTGATCTCCCATAACCAACTGCAGTGGTTCAGTGACCTGGGTGGCAGGGAACAACACCCCCCCCTCCCAGGATGGATCCATCTACCTGGATTTGTGAAATCACATGAAATTCGTGAACTTTGTTTCGGTGTGTTCTGGGAATAAACCGGGTTTTGAAGATCTTGCTATTGTTTGAGACCTGCATTATTTCTTGACTGCCGACTACTTCTTGCAAAAAGGGGATTACGTAGCCCCGGAATACTGCAACCATCATAAATATGAACCAGTTGCCAAGCATCCGAATTTTCATCACATAACAACGGGGATGCTACAAAGGTCATAAGTGTGAAAAATAGTCCCTTTTCCCCCCCAGTGCTGTTGAAACTTTGAACGGTCACTAAACAAACTACTGTAAGTCGAGGATTACCTATATGTTATAGAAATTCCCCACAATCGTGCAAATGGGATAGGTGTGCATGTGCGTCCCCCAGGGACCACTTTCCCAATGTGTTTTGCTTTATTTTCCTGTTACAAGCAGCTGCCAGGCCTTGTGACTATCAAACCTGGCAGTTGAAAACTTTTCCCCCATATCTGCCAGAGGCAGATGATTGGAAATATGCAAATCACTTCCAAAACATTAACTGTCATGTTCCCAAACGGGCTGCCGATGAAGAAATGACATTGCTCGCTTCCCTCTGCAACACCACAAAAAAGTCATTTTCCCAGTCTGCTCTGTTGAAGCATAATTAGAACACAAGAGGCCACAGATGTCATTGGTTTTGCTTTCTTCTGTAGCTGTGGCTCTCGAGTTCCATGTTCCATTGATTTGTAACTGTCTGGCAAAAGACTCTTTTCCTCAGCCGGTTATTTTTCAGCCTCTAAAGCTAGGCAGGTATTCATCAGTATGGATGAAACAACGTTTTCGTTGTCCCAAAGGGGCTTTTTCGAGAGGCAATTTTGGACTTCCTGTTTTTTCTCTGAAGATGTTTTGCTTCTCATCCAAGAAGCTTCTTCAGCTCTGTCTGGATGGTGGGGATTGGAAGGATTTACATTTCCTGCAGACAGACGGTCATTTGCATCCTTTTAGAGAGTCGTTGGAGACTTATCTGTGTCCTCAGGGGTCACCTGAGTGGTACACATGGATGTGGAGCTTTCTTGAGACTGTTGAAAGGATTATATTGACTGGAGATAGATGGTGTCATATCTCTCCCCCTTGTTGAGAGAGGGCTGTTCCATTTTGACATCGATGGCTTCTTTAACCCCTCTTTCAAACCAGAGGTCCTCTCTGTCCAAAATGTAGTCTTTGCTGTCTTCAAAAAAGTAGCCTTTGTCTTTTAAAATGCAGGTGGACTGCTGAATCTTGTCCTGTGGGACACAAATAAATCTCCGGGTGGCCTCAACAATTCCCTAAAAGGATGCAAATAACCAGCTGCCTGCAAAGGAGTATAAATCCTTCCATTCCCCACCAGCCAGCCAGAGCTGAAGAAGCTTCTTGGATAAGAAGTGAAACATCTTGAAAGAAAAACCAGAAAGTCCAGTTGCCTCTTGAAAAAGCACCTTTGGGAAACCATAACCTGGAAGACTGAGAAACTCCAAACATTTAGCTACAATTTCATTGGGCTATTATTATTATTATTATTATTATTATTATTATTATTATTATTATTATTATTAAAAATACTCCTCTTTAAAGCATTGGTATGTGCCTAACACAAATCTCTGAAATTCTCTAAGTGAAAGGCCCAACTTCTCATAAATTGCAGTGTTTTCATTCCATTCCACAGAGGTTATTTTGAAGATGTCCACTTTATTTGTGAAGTTCCAGGCCATTGGGGTTTGCAGCTTTGTAACATTTTCAGCAGTGGGTGAAAAATGTGATGTTATACTTCTAATTTGAGAAAAAAAAAGAAAAAAAATGTGGAAGCGCACTCTATTACGCAGTACACGGGATTTGAACTGCTGAATGGCCAACCTTTCTCATCCACAAGCTCAGCATCTTAGACACTGAGCCACCATGTCCCTTTGTACATGTAAGCAAACTGATGCAGATACAAGACATCTAAGCATCATATCTGAGCACCCTGGTGTTAAGGCAAGTCCTATAGAAATAAATTCTTTAAAACCAGGAGAGAGAAAATCTGCCACTAAAAAGCCTCACATAATAATTAAAATGTGGAAATGAATATTCCATCTTTTTAATGGAAGCTTGTTTTGAGCTCCCCAAATTTACTCTATTTTCTCTTATAGGAGAAAAAAAAAGTGTTGGTAGATAAACACTGCCACATGATCATGCTTGGAAAGTTTTGAATGTAATTGACTGTCAGTGATATGATGATTTATAAAGCAATCTGCTGCTTCGTCTGCTGCTGGAGAGAACTCTAATTTGCTTCCATTGTATTAGATATTATGAACTTGACAATCATGCTACAATTTTCCAGTTGGGTTTTCATTCAGGTTAATGGGACAAATAAAAGCTATTTTCCATCCCTTTCTAATCTGGGTCCAAAAATCAAGTGGAACACAAACGTATATGTGCAATTTCCCCCCTCAAAAAATGTCTAGAAACGTTTTATTTCACAAGAGAAATAGTATGTGGTTGATGCAGCTTGTAATATTGCAGACCTCAACTATTTCTATAGGGGTGTTATCTATGCCAGAATTAATGAATCAACATCCTTCAACTATTCTAGATAGAACAAAAGGGTTTGTGGGAGAAATATTGTCCATTTGGTTTAAGATACATTTCTTGGTGGGAATTCCAAGTGGAATTGATAGCAATGGCACTCTTAAGCTTTTAATGTTCAGGAAGTCCTTGTGTCAGCTTTTGAAGTCATTTTTTGGGGGAAGCTTCTACGCTGCCACATGTTAGTGCCAGGGAGATTGGGAGGGGGGGTTAGAGAGTGATGGTAGTTTAACAACATTCTTCTTCTGAGTCAAGGCTGTTCCATCCTGCACCTGTGGTTGGTGGAAAATTTCTAATTTGGGTGACCTGTGATTGGTCCATACAATGGACTGAGGGATGCAGGGGGATGGGTTTTGGTTTATCAGTTATGCAGGGAAAACCCAGAACTTTTAGATTTGGGTTTTCCTGGATGTGCCAACATGACTTCTTTAATAAAATCTTATTTGGATGGACTTTGCCTCTAAGTGTGGAATGGACATGTGGGGGTTTCTTTGGAACACGGATACTCGCCTTGCAACAGTTCATTTGGTGGCTGTTCAAAGTCACAATGGAACTGAAAAAAGTGACTTATGATTGTTTTTCACAGTTACGATTTTTGCAGCATGCCCATGATCATGTGATCAAAAATCAGGTGCTTGGCAACTGGTTCATATTTATGACTGTTGCTATGTCCCAAGGCCTTCTGGTTACTAATTTATCAGCTGCAGGGATTCACTCAACAACAAAGGTGAGAAAGGTAATAAAATGGGGCAAAATTCAATTAACAAGTGTCTCACTTAACAATAGGAATTTTGGGCTCTGTTGTGGTCATACGTTGAGGACTTCTTGCATACTTATGCCTTTAATTTTGCCTGACTGCATGGAGCTCTATATATAATCTGGAACAGAAAGGAAATTTTCCTGTCTATGTCATCCTTAAAATAAAGTACAAAAAAGACCATACTAATGGCAGTGGGTATAGCAATCATCTTTTGAATTGACAACGAAGACGTTAGAGTGGTAGATGCCTTCATTTCTTTAGGATCAAGCATCAACAGTAAAAGAACAATCAATCAAGTGATACATACAGACTAGCACTTGCAGAGCAATCACGAAGCTCTATTGTGACTATCTTGAAAGTGATGACGTTGGGATTGTGTATGTCTACAAATACCAGAATCATGTAAAACATGGTATTATCCCTCTCTGTTCTTGTGTAAGTTTCAAAATCTGCT
>JANHFR010007629.1:283143-296862 GCA_032468015.1 Mimophis mahfalensis | reverse complement strand
ATAATAATAATAATAATAATAATAATAATAATAATAATAATAATAATAATAATAATAAGAAGAAGAAGAAGAAGAAGTACTACTACTACTGCTACTACTACTACTACTACTACTACTACTTGTTGAGAAAGGTATAGTTTTTTAGAGATCAAGTGTATTGTGGTAGTGCAAAGCCAGAACTGAAAATCATGTACCAAAAGCCCTAAGTTCTATTTTCCTTCCCTGAGTTGCCTCACATTGCCTGCCCCAGTGCAACCAATCAGGTTCAGACAAAATATTTTCCTAATGGCTAGCCCAAGAATAGTTTAAAATGCAGCCCCCTTATTCTTCCAGCTGGGTGACCTTAAGGCAGCATCTCAGGGAGATACAGCGCTTACTTTCATTTCCCAAAGCATTCCCCTCTTCCTTCCCTCTTCCCACAGTTCATGGCAGTCTGTCACCACATAGCAGTGAAGCCAGGGGTGGACTTCAAAAATTTCAGCAACTGGTTCTCTGCCCAGTTGCTGGGTGGGTGTGGCCATGGTGGGTGTGGCCTAGATGGCCTCCTGCACCATGGCAGGGGGACCGTTTACACCCTCCCCGGGCTCCAGAGGCTTTCCTTGAGCCTCTGGGAGAGCAAAAATGGCCTCCCCCACACTCTGGAGGCTCTCTAGAAGCCAGAAATGGGGCCATTTCTGGCCTTCCAGAACCTCTTGGAAGCCTGTTTTTCACCATCCTTGAGCCTCCATGCAGGCCCTGCACTTACCTGGCATCCGAACCAGGCTGCATGGTGACTCCTGGGAGGGTCAGGGTAGGGTCAGAGGGTCGGGTTGGGGTAGATGGGGCCTTCCAGGGGTGGGATTTATGGGTTTGCCAAACTGGGCAGAACTTTAACTAGAGGATCACCCTAACCCGTGCAAACCCATAGCAGCCCACCCCTGAGTGAAGCATAAGTTAGCGCAAGGTGGCTGCAGACAAGGTCTTCAGAACACACAACTATCTACCGAAGCATGCCACTGACATCTTTCTCTACCTTCATGTGCTCCATGTTATACATGTCTACAGAAACATATGCTGCCAGTCAGCACCGCCTTAGTATGCACTGCAGTGCAGGGGAAACTTTGACTTATGATGCCAACATATATGGAGCTCACCAGGTATGATCTACACCAGCGGTTCTCAATCTTAAGTGACCATGGGTATTCAAGATTTAAAGCACTAGACTCCATCGAGCCTTCATGGACCCCCTGTGATGACATTGTGGTCCCCCTCTCCGGGTCCACACACCACAGGATGAGAATCCCTCATCTCTATCATTACAACTGATGTCGCATGTCATTTTTCCTCAGTCAACATTGACAAAGGCATCATAGCCACAACAACTTGCAGAAGGCCTCTGACAGAGCTGGCAGATCTCTGCAGAATTAAATGTATTTTTTTTTTTTTTTTTTTTTAAAAGCAGCCGTTAGTAAGGAAAATTGTCCATGATGTTTACTAGGCTGTCAACCTCTTTTCAGCATTCAGGGAAGTTTTACTTTGGAGACTCTTTTATCTTATACTCTAACACTCGGTGACCTTACAATTCTCTCTTTTTTTTTCCCCCTCAGGGCAACCTCAACCACCTCCATGTGGTAGGAATAAAAGACATTAGATTCAAGTGATGGGTCTTTAGAAGCCAGAATTCAGCTGAGGCAGCAACCCCCTTTGTGGGGAGGGGAGGGGTTGTGAGGAGGCATGTTTCAGCAAAATACCTTCTTCTGTAGTATTTGACAGCCCCTGCTGTGATCCAACTCTTTAAAAAAAATGGAAGGAAAGAAAGAAAACATCAACAGGGTATCTTTATTTCTGAATCTCCCTCCCCGTTTTCTTCTTTATGATTGTTTCAATTCCCTGACTGATAGACTGCCTTTATGTTTATAGAATTCTGTTTTGGAAATGCATCTGCCCCTCCCACAGAAGCATCCTTTTCCCTCCCTCCCTAGACTGCCTACTCAGAAAGTTTGGGGAGCTCTGGTCTAGTGCACATTCATCTGACTTGGTTCTTAAAAGTAAATGTAAAGATTCCCCTCGCACATATGTGCTAGTCGTTCCTGAGTCTAGGGGGTGGTGCTCATCTCCATTTCAAAGCTGAAGAGCCAGCGCTGTCTGAAGATGTCTCCGTGTCATGTGGCTGGCATGACTAAATGCCAAGGGTGCACAGAATGCTATTACCTTCCCTCCAAAGGTGGTCCCTATTTTTCTACTTGCATTTTTACATGCTTTCGAACTGCTAGGTTGGCACAAGTAATGGGAGCTCACTCCGTTATGCAGTGCTCGGGATTCGAACCACTGAACTGCCGACCTTTCTGATCGACAAGCTCGACATCTTAGCCACTGACCAACCATGTTCTTTGAACTTGGAGAAAAATAAGACACTGCAAAAGGAGCTTGTACTTTTGTGAGGCTTCATAGCTGTTTCATAACAGCTGATGAACAGCTCGTTCAAAAGAAAAAAAAAAAGACAGTCCAGTTGCCTCTTGTAAAAGCACCTTTGGGATAACTATGACCTGGATGACTAAGAATCTCTACAGACTTTTAGCTAAACAATTTGGGATGAATATCCCTTGAATGGTGTGGGAGTAAAAATGGATTTCCAGAGGAAAACGTTGCAGCCTACAGGAACTATTTGTCAACTCAGGTTGACTCTGAGGACACAGATAAACATCCAAGTGGCCTCAGTGACTCTCTAAAAGAATGCAAATGACCAGCTCTCTGCAAGGAATATAAATCCTTCCATTCTCCACTATCCTGTCAGAGCTGAAAAAGTTTCTTGGATGACAAGTGAAATATCTTCAAAAGGGAAAAAAAAAAACACCAAGAAAATCCACCCATGACACCGATGACCTGGATGACTGAGAATCTCTACAGACCTTCAGCTCATGAATAGTACTTAGAGAGTAGTTAATATTTAGAGAATGTATACGGCTGCCCACCCGCTCTCAATGACTCTGGGAGGCTTGCAAGATATAAAAAGGTACCTAGGTAATTGCATACCTGCTTTGCAATTCAATAATAGTGCCTGGCAGCCTGCCTTAGCTGGCCAAGTTAGAAAGGAAGAAAGTACGCTCCACATTTCTAGATTTCCACATCTCTTAAATCAGTTTAGGCACCTTCCAGAGACTGGGACTCAAGAGCCACTCTCATTACTGGAGCAATGAAACCGGATCCACGTCATTTGCATTTCATATCAATCACAGGGGTTTAGGGAGGTGAAAACGAGCATTTGCATTTTAAAGGAACATCAGCATTCACTCTACATTCCCAAGTATAAACACTGCCAAGCTCATTGTCTGCTTCACTGAGAATCTGTGATCAACAATTACAATTCATAATACTGCCAGAAACTAAAGAACATCGGGAATATACAGTACAGGATGCAATTGTGCTGCTGTCTTTCTGAGCCTTAGCTCCATGCCTTCCTTCCCTTTTAAGCTGGGAAATTGGATCTCTTCTCTGTAAAGCAGGGGTTGTGGGATATTTAGGTAGGATTGGAGAACCTAAGATAATCATAAAAATCTGTAAAAAAAATGGTTACCTTAGCTAAAACCAGAAAGACAGGTATATTAACGCCAAAACTCTTTATCCAACTCCCAAAAAATTGGATGTAGCAAATGGATCCCATTCCTTTAATGGTAATTTATTCATGTGAATTAAGGTTCAGCTTTATCATATGTGGTGGACTTGTATAGAAGAAAAAAAAATTGGTTGAAAATATGTACATGGCTAGAGAAGATGACATTACAATATCTAGAATTGAAACCAGAGATATTTTTATTGGGAATATTGCCTGATAACTTTAGCAAGGAAGATGTTTATTTGATTCTTCACGTATTAACCACAACAAGAATTGTATTTGCACAAAATTGGAAAAGTGAAAAAAGTACCAACTGATGATATGGTGATGAATAAAATTTTGGAATGCTCTGGAAAGAATAGGTTGATGTTGGCAATTAAAGAGAAAGAAGATACGGAGTTTTATAGAATACTAGCTGATAACCTGGTTTTGCCCAGGTATTTATGACAATGCTGCAGCTTACAATTCCTGACATTCTTTGCTCGATTTGCATGGCTTGCCCCTATTGGCTGGAGAGCCTCCGATTTGCGTGTCTTATCTAGTAACCCTCTGCACATGTGCAGTAGAGCTTGCAAGTGAAATGTCCATGGGGCAGTGAAATGTCCACTTTGTCCCACTTTTTTGAGGGGCAAGACCCCTCAAAGGCTTTTGTGACACCCCACCCCCAGTGGTGATCTCAGAAGACCAAGGTATGTATATGCCAAGTTTGAGTGAGATGGGTTGCTCCGTGTAGGAATGTAAAGCACATATACACACACACACACCTCACCATACTTCTGTTTTATCAGTGGGTGGAAGATTTAATGTAAAAAGTATAATGTTAGAGTTTAAGAATGATAATTATGTAACAGAGTATGAAGATTTTTTCAGAAATGTATGAAATATATTGAAATGAAAATATGTTAACTGTAACCATTAGAATAAGGACATTTTTATACATGGATGAAATGTAATAGAAATGAGAAATAGGTTGACACAAATAGTTGTGACCTGCTCTGACACGTTGTATGATTTGGTGAATGATGTTTGTTTATGATTAAAATTAACAAAAATACTGGAAAAAAGAAAAGTTCAACCAATCCAACCTGCTCAAGAGCCAAAAGAAACTTTGTCTCTAGTGTCTCTAAATACCCTAAAATTCAATGACATTAGAATTACTGTGGCCTCTCTGTAGTCTCACTTGAATTCTAATTAGAGGTAAAATGATAATATCAGATTTTGTTTACCACTTTCAGAATCGTATAATCTTTTGATGACTAATGGAACTGCCTAATATAGAAATTCTGGAGTGTGATCTCAGTCCAATGCTCCTTAGTTATTGCACTTTAAATGTGGGCCCTTGCATGCACACAAACACACATTTACTCCTGTATTGTGTGGATATCTGCATTTTGTTTCCATGCGGGTTTCTTTTTCTCCTTCCAGACATGCTGGATATGTTTCCAAGCACTCTGTGTTCACGCAACCAGTAATAATGTATTACCTAACCAGCATAAAACCCAAAATACGTATCAAATTACTGAAATGTGGTTTGCAATCAATATGCATTAACTACAGAGTGGTGCTGGGCTTTCATCGCTTGTGTGTCTGCGGAGACATTCCGGCTTCTCCTTTATTTTCATGGTGCTTTGAACCAAAAGGTATGTGGGTAGTCCTGGATTTACAGCTGTTCATTTAGTGACCATGCAAACTTAAAACGGCAGTGGGGGAAAAAATGAATTATGATCAGGGGTGGGATTCAAAAATTTTAGCAATCAATTCTCTGCCCGGCTGCTGGGTGGGCGTGGCCATGGTGAGTGTGGCCTAGTTGGACTCCTGAACCACGCCACGTGTTTGTGTGTGTGTGTGTGTGTGTGTGTGTGTGTGTGTGTGTCGCCCTCCATGGGCTCCAGAGGCTTTCATTGAGCCTTTGGGAAGGCGTAAACACCCTCCCCGGGCTCCAAAGGCCCTCTGGAGGCTGGAAATGGGCCTGTTTCCAGACTTCTGTAACTTCCAGGAGGCCCTTTTTTCACTCTCCCCATGCTCCGAGGGCTTAGCTTGAGCCTCTGGGTGAAAACAGCCTCTCCCAGGCTCTGGAGACCCTCTGGAGGCAGGAAATAGGCCCATTTTCACCCTCCATGACCCTCTGGGAGGCCCATTTTCCACATCCCTGCACTCCACATGCTCCCTGCACTTACCTGGGATCCAAAACGGACTGCATGGGGACTCCTGGGAGGGGCAGGGCAAGGTGAGGCAGGGACAGCCAGTCATCATAAATTAACATCCAGTTTGCCTGAACCGGTCCAAACCGGCTAAATCCCACCTCTGCTTATGACCATTTTCCACATGTACAAATATTGCAGCTTCCCCACAGTCATGATTAAAATTCAGATGCTTGGCAACTGACTTGTACTTATGATGTTTGTGCTGGGGTCACGCGATTCCCCTTCTGATAAGCAAAGTCTAAAGGGAAGCCATGTTCACTTAATAGCCATGTTACTAATTTAACAACCAGAGTGATTCACTTAATGATTGTGGTAAGAAAGGCCATAAAATGGGGCAAATTTCAGTTAGCAATGGTCTCACTGAGCAGGGCTCAGTTGCGGCCATAAATCGAGGACTATCTGTACTCAAAAAGTGCATAAAGGGGTACCAAATAGTGAGAATCAACTATTTGTGCAAGTAGCAATGGCAAAAAATGTAACAGATTCGTCACTAGCATGTGAGAATAAACATACTGAAGCTCAGGAATCAAAGAAGCTGGCTTTCCTGTTTTATACATCTTTTTTTTCTTCCAATGGCAACGTAAGTCAAAAGTAATACTATGACTAGAGTTTTAAAGAACATTTAAAAACTCAAGTGAGATACCAAGGAGGAGAAAATATTGTCCTTTCTTTTAGAACTTTGTTGTTATCTCCTACACACACAAAAAAAGCTTGTTGTTCTTTTACAGCAGGTAAACTGTTCATAAAATACATAGAGTATTAACTATTACTACTAAGGTTCTGCAATAGATCAGAAGAAAAACTAAGGGATATCTTACCCAGACAAAGATGGGGATGCTATGGTGACATCTAAAAGAAAGCATCCGTGTTTGAAAATATTTATTCTAACTTTCAAAGGATAGGCAATACAGGAGCGGGATTATTAAAGAACAATACTTTTTGTTAATCTCTTTAGCTCTCAGTATTAAAAGTTAATTAAGTATACTTTGCCCATGAATGAAGAGATCACAATTTACATTAACGCTTCAACTGTCACCACTGCAAAAAAATAAAATAAAATAAAATAGTGTCCTGTTGGATTAAACAGATATCTACTCAATTCCTCCCTCTGGTTGAGTTTGTAAGCAAAAGAAAAAGGGTTACTCTAATAATAGAACGCTACTTGAGCTTAGCGTCACAATCCTTATTTCATTTATTTCAATTTATAAAGCCAATCACCATCATGCACAATTAAAAACTTTCAATCCTGAACTTTACGTGGTGCTTTAACATTGTGAAAGCTCAAAAGGCCATTCTTCTTTGCATCTGCTGAGACTTTCAGTGAAAGTCACTTAAAGAGACATGAAGGATGTGTGTGAAATGCTTCAACAAAACCACCTGTGAGGATGTCATGGTAACTTTTAAAAATGGTTATTATCTTGCAAAGAATGTATAGCTTAAAAACCAACCGGAAGGAAATCTCAGATGATGATCTTCACCGAACACCAAGTACGGTGTGTATCCTTTATGATGCATTCAAGAACACCTTGGTCATCCTGTATGAGATCGTGCCTTATGCCTGTTTGAGCAACCATGCAACGTGATTTCTAAGAGTTATTATGAAATGGAAAAGTTGCTAAAATAAAATTACCCTGGTCTATGATGGACAGATAAACCTTTCTACCACCTTCCTCTGAGTCCTCTAACTCTACATCTTACAGGAAGTATGTTTCAGGCTCAAAAAGATAAAGAACCATAGTAGTTCAAATGAGTACAAGTTCATTACATGCTAGCTCTCTACAAGAATCCGAACTACTAATGGTCAAAGTGAATTGTTGGTAGATATGACTCAACGGAATTCAAAGAGGGTCATGCTTAGGTATCTAGTGGATGCAAAGGGATTTCAAACTGATGACATGCTTGACCCTTCCCTTGGACTCAGTTTGATCATCTCCTACAATATGGTAGATCTACCTTTCACATGAAGTCTTCCTTGTATGAGAGGACATCTATAAAATCCTTCTAGAATTAGATCACTGGGTGAACACATAAAAAAATTCCCCATCATGAAACTTGGTAATGAGTATACAGTAGATGTATAAATCTGAAACCTGTAAAAAAAATGAAATAATGTTTTGTAGGATTTGGGGGGTTTTCTTTTAAGGTATGGTGGCTTTGAATGTCCCCATGAGCCAATTAATGGCATTAATGGAAGAAACAGTAAGGTTGAAAGAGAGGGGAACTTCACCCAACTTTTAGGTCTCAGGTAGAAGAAGAATTATAAATATAAATTGTTATGCGCCACAGTGGCGCAGTGGTTAGAGGGCAGTACTGCAGGCTGACTGCAATTAGGCAGTTCGAATCTCACCAGGCTCAAGGGTGACTCAGCCTCCCATCCTTCCGAGGTTGGTAAAATGAGTACCCAGATTGTTGGGGGCCATATGCTGATTCTGTAAACTGCTTAGAGTGGGCTGTAAAGCACTGAAAAGAGGCATATAAGTCTAAGTGATACCGCTGTAGCTATTAGGACTCATTAATCACCATTGCAGATTTAATAAACAATCAATTGTCACAGGGGACCAAGAGTTTTTATCTATATCTGGTAAATTTTAAATCTCTTTATCTCATATGAAAAGAGAGGAGGCATCTAAGGAGAAGCAGCACTGCTCTTTCATTTCTTTAACATCAAACAGTGGCTGGCTGTTAGTTCTGAAAGGAGCCACTCTCTACCAACACATTTTATTTTTATCAGTTTCACAATGACTTCATAACTTGTTCACACGCTGGCAACCACAGTACATTTCAGATTTAAAGAGTACCAATTTCCTCCTTTTAGTCTCCATTTCACAGCAACCAAAGTGGGAAGTGACTTCTCCTCTAGTCACAGAAAGAGGTCCAGCTAAGCTTGTCTGATTCATCAATGAATCTCATTTATTCCCACAACTTTGCATCTACCATGGGAAGGAGCCCATAATTGGAAGCAAGAGCCTACCCTGGAAATATGACAGGCAAATAACTCCCACTGAGTAAATCTTGACTATGAATCAGATTCACTGTCTTGTAGACAGTTTTGTTTAAAAAGATGTTAAACCAGAGACAATCTTCGGCTGGACGGAGCATCCAGCAGAGATAAAGGGGCAAACAAATGAAGCTGGGGAAGACGGAGCGATGTTAAAAATGGCTGTGACAGAGATCAAAAGTGAAACAATGTGTAAAAGAAATGATCAAAGGGATAAAGAAGAAGACCAAAGGAAATGAATCTTTTAAAGACAGGAAAGCTGAAGCTACCATGTACCATGCTACCGCTGCAGCAGCTTTGAAAAACCACATGAAGTGGAAATTCTTAGCTCTCCCCTAGCGGTTGCTTGGATATTTGCAGCCCAGATCTCACAGCCTTAAGGAAAGAAAAGAGGAAACAACAACAACAAATGTGTTTCCCTAACTAGCATTGACCACCATGAAATGGGGGTAAGCAGCCTTATTTCTTGCTCACAGTAGGAAGCTCAACAGCCTTGGGATATTCACAATGAAGCTGAACTCACTGGTTTAAAACGCCACCCTTGGGAATGGCTGAAAGGTGGAATAATCTCAGAATGAACATCATAGTGTGAATGGGACCGTTTCTAAAAAAAAAAAAATCATTACATTCTGTATCTACGTTTTGTGTTTTGATGAAGCCCTGATCAGGAACAGATCATGTTCAGCAAGAATATCAGCAGAAGCTTTCATGGCTAATTAGGCCTGAATAATCTTTTCAGATGGAAAATAATTCCAAACTAGATGGACCAGTTTTCAAGGCAAATTGACTTTAAATGACCCAATTATTATTATTATTATTTTCAGCAAAGATGTTTTCCCTCCAATGACCTATAGTAATAAATATTGTATCTTGGAATAAGACTAGGATATCGGTTGCTCTCCCAAGCAGTTGGAAGTTCCATAGCTTGGCTTCAGGAGCTTCCTGGCCCAAAAGCAACATTTTCTCTGCAATGTCCTTCAAGCCTCAGTTCTGTCTCCATTTATGAACATCAGAGGACCAAAAGAGAGATTTTTGAAAGTCAGAATGTTGAATCTGAATGGTAAAACAGAGTCCACTGCATAGTCCATTAGCTTACTTACCAAAGAGTAGGCTTCCCCTGGGTTACCAGAAAATAACTCAGAAGATAGCAAGATAGAGGCACACATTTTTACACCGCTACAAGTCAACTGGACTTCACAAATCAAGAACAACTTTAAGTTGTTCCCAACCTTAAGTTGGGAATGAAAATAGATCTTTCTACCATCTATGGTGGACTTGTCCAAAGGCGAAACAATAGTGGAAAATGATTAAAGCAGTGTTTCTCAACCTTGGCAGTTTGAAGATGCGTGGACTTCAACTCCCAGAATTCCACAGCCAGCAATGGTGGTGGAAGTCCACGCATCTGCAAACTGCCAAGGTTGAGAAACACTGGATTAAAGGGTGGCTTTTCAATATAATAGGGTCTAGGATGGAGTTGAACCCTGATACATTCCTACTAAGTGCAAAAACACTTGGTCTTCAAAAGGAGAAGTGGGACCTTGTGTTGGACCTTCTTACAGCTGCAAGGATCACCTATGCACAATTTTGGAGAAAAGAGGATATTCCTCCAGAGGAATATGTAACTGGTAGGATTTTGGATTGTGTAGAAGCTGATAACCTGATGAAAATTTTGAAGGACGAGGGGTACTCAGAACATTGTTCAAATTGGGATCTCTACTATCAATGGCTCTCAAAGAGGAAGAGGAAGGAGAGCAGACAGTAGAACTGGACAGCCCTATTCTGTAAATTGTATGATAATTTTGTCTATGTTAGTTATTTTTAATTATTGAATTTCTGTTTGTTTTAATTTAATAAAGTTTATTTATTTTTTTTAAATAACAACCTTAAGTTAGTCTGCCTGGATAGGTGCCTGCAGTTTTCTTGGCAACTTTTTTTTCTAGAAGGGATTTGATATTCTCTCCTTCCCAGGGCTTAGGGGAAGACGCCCCTCTCCTACAAGAATGAAGTATTTTGAGAAATATTTTTAAAAGGCAGAATATTATATTTCCCTAAAGGAGAAACATGCTTTTGAATATCAGCTCCCACCTTTCTTAATAGGCCCTGGACTGGGCCAGCCTACCTATAAGACAAAAGACCTTCAGTTCCAGGGTGATGGGATTATGACATGACCCCCCAGGACATAATAGGATTATCTATCAGCAGAGCTCACCACACCCACATTCCCAGGCACAACCACCTGGGAACATTGCCTTGCCTTCCAAGTTTCAACGAAACCTGGGAGCTCAGACAAAGTTAGCTATGACCTCTGCAAAGCCCCATGGGAGCAACCAATAGAATACATGCTCTTGCCACAGGAACAGGAAGCTCAAGTTCAAAGCCCAGAGAGGGTATAAATAACCCTCATTCTCCACTCCATGTGGTCAGCTGCCCAGAACCCATGTGCTCGGTGGTTCTGCTTCACCATTAAACCATCTTTCCAATCGGCCTCCATGTTTCCAGTGTCTTTCTCCCCACTTGGAAATGAACAGATGGGTATTTCTACCAACACAACTTACAGTTGTTTCAAGAGCCTACATCCTTCTGGACATTTCTGATCCACTCCTACCTGCCTTCATCACTGAACATGCTGTTTAACAGCATGAGATTATACAACATTTGAAAGACTGCAGGATTCCGGCCTATCCTACCACTGAGTTGATGCTCTGTATTACAAATTTTCAACCACCACAATTATGTGATGCTTTCTAGAGATGCTATTGTGGCTGAGATATATATCGCCCTTTTCTTTTCCACTCTTTGGAAAAGCACTCCTAAAGTGTAATGATCTGTGATTTCAGAAGTCCTCTTTTGACATTGTTGACAGATTGGACTTTAGGTTTGCTGACAGTCAATCTCCAATCCTGAAGCTCAGCAAGTCATCACACTTGTTATGACTTCCTAGTGGATTGGGTCCTTTGCCAGCATTACACAATAAGCTCTTTTCCAAAGCAGCCCCCCTCGCAGGCTTTTCATAGACACATACAGTCTATGAAATTTGACAGGCTCCTACTAAAAACATAAGAGCAAGCTCTATTCAATTTGATTTTGTTGGCTGTGCTTCCTCAGCAGATGTACGTGTGATTTCCTCAAACCTATAAAACACCAATAGTCCTTGCAATATAAAATAATAGCCAACTTTATCATCTGCTCTATGGAATGGTCTTGAGCTAAATCAAACCAGACCTGCCTAGAACATGGAAGGAACACTGTGAGGAAGATCCGGTTCTATCAGCTGAACTAAGAAATCCACTCCCGCCCCCCCAAAAAGAAAAGTCACACTGAAAGAAGGCCGTAACAAACCACTTCTGTATTAATGCCCAGAAAATGCCATGGAGATGTAGTTCACAGCTTCTTACTCTGACCATTGGCATCGGTGCCAACATCTTTAGGACTTTCCTGCTGTTTGATAGACAAAGTTTTACCCTTTCGTGTGGGAATCCCTATTCCAATCAACTGAATTAGGAATCCAGCTGGTTTCACCTAAAATTAAAAGAGGCACATGTAGAATTGGCAGCTATGCTGTGCTAAAAAAGTGGGCACACACACACACACACACACCATAAATGAGCAGCCTTTCCAGCCTCAAAAATAAAGACCCTGACAATTAATGGTTGAACTTTTTGTGATGCCTTCAGTGCATCTGTGAACGTTCTGAATTATTTTAAAATCCAACCGGAAGAAGAAATACTGTATATTCTTGAAATCATTGTGTTTTAAAGAAAGAGAAAGACAGATGAAGGGGAGCCTTAGAAAACTGAGTTCTGTTAAGGTAAGATTTCAGTAGCCTTAAATTTGCAAATTTAAAATAATTGACCACTACGAAAGAGAGTAGGGGACAGAAATCAAGAGGTTTTGCTTCCTCATGTGGCTTTAACTTCCCAGCTAGTATTTAATAAGACTCGGTGGACAATCCAGACTCTTGTTCCTTCTTCAGCATTGACATTAAAGCAGATGCATTTTTTTTTTTTACAAGGAGTATTGCTGCAACTGCGTACGGTTGCCACATAATCCTGGGGAAAAGACACTGCTACTTTAAAGAGATGTTAGATAGGTCCTTTGTGAATGATCCTTCATATCCAGAAGTATATTTATGCCTTTGAATCCAATGTACAATACACCTTTCTGGTTTTTATCAAATAAAGATTTATCCCAATTCTTAAAGAAAAAAAATCTAGAAAGTGGGTTGCTAACATGCATAACCCATACAATCTCTTATCCAAATATAAATGAATTCAGATCCACATATAAAACAAGCAAATGTTTATCATCACCAGAGTTATGATGGTGGAGTGGTTAGAATGCAGTATTGCTCGCTAACTCTGCCCACAGTCTGGAGTTCGATCCTGACCAACTCAAGGTTGACTCAGCCTTCTATCCTTCCAAGGTCAGTAAAATGAGGGATTGTTGGGGGCAAGAGGCTGACACTGTAAATTACTTATAGAGGGCTGTAAAGCACTATGAAGCCATAGATAAGTCTAAGTGCTATAGCACATAACCAATTATTTATTGATACAGTCGTTCTTATATCCTTGACATACACATCCTCACCCATACTCATGGTGTCCAGTGAAATTAATTTGACAAAAACCTAAGTTATTTTTATTTGCCCCACAGTTAGTTCTTGGGGTGAAGAATGCTAACCTCCTCTAAAGGTTTGGGGGAAAGTCCCATAAGGGTCCATAGTCCCCCCCCCCCCCAGATAACTAGAATAAAAAGGGCATACAGGATTACAGCACAGCACAATCATGCATCACATCACAATCATAAAATTGCATGTCAGAATATTGTTGGCCATGATCGCTCAGTCAGAGTGAAGGTCATCTGACCACCTCCACCAATAACATATAGCCAGAGCACAAGCTCCTCCTACAGAATAAAAACCCTCT
>JANHFR010007628.1:30537-40754 GCA_032468015.1 Mimophis mahfalensis | reverse complement strand
GGGGGGGGGGGGGGGGGGGGGCGAGACTTCAGCAGCATTCTCTGTAAGACACAGATATTTCCACCCATTTTTTTGGGGGGTGGGAAAGTACATCTTATGGTGAGAAAAATATGGTAATTCATATCTGAGGCCATAATGTTGTATACAACAACCTGAACAGAAAAACAACTGAATATGCTTTTAGGATTGCACTGTAAATATGTTCCGGCCTTAAAATGTAACTTTCTTCCATGCAATTTTCTACTGGTTGAATCAGTGACAAAACCTGGAGTGAATATTTGAAAGGCTTTTGGCTGAAGGACCCTTTTATCTGTACCTATTTATACTGGGCCAACAACATAGAGGAATTGTATATGTCTTTTTGATGAGATATATATGCAGCTGCAGTTGGTTGAAATTAACTGGACCTTTTTTTAATTAGGGCTATAAAAATGTAAGTTTATTATCCTCCATGTTTTTGTTAAAAAAAATATTTCTATACATTTCTCCTTTGTATCCAGGGACCCTGAGGGCAATAGAGATGAATCATCAGGTTTAATTTAATGCAGTAGGAGAGGGACCTGTGTGGTCAAGTTGGCATGAAACAGTGGCTTTGATCTACTTCAGGTGCAGTGAGCCCCAACCAGCCATCAACAATAATATCTTTGTGAGATGATCAGAGCAGAGAATGAAATAGATTGGTGGGGGGAATGGTCTGAATGAAAATTCAAGGCTTTCCTTTGTTGTGGTTCTGGCAAGCGAAAAAGTCAACTGTCAGGAGAAATTCAGCAAACATAAAACAGGGTGAAAGTGCAATGGTCAAGTAATGGGCTTCTTTCAAAGAATCTTAACAAGAAAGCATTCAAGATAATTTGATGGGTTCCCATATTTTCCTACAAGTGTGGATGGGAGGTGCTGTAGAAGAAGGAGGGGGGGGGCGGGAAAGATACAATGGAGTTTTAGAACTCTTAATCTGATAAAGAGGAGGACTTTGGTAGGTTTATGTGCTTACAAAATTGTAATATGTACACTAGGTTTTTTTAAAAAAATTGTTAAATCATGTAGTCTACCAACTATCCAAAAAACCTCTGCAAATTAAATAAAGGAAGGTTTTCAATTTACCCCAGCCATTAAGCTTTTAACCAATAAGTTCTTAAAATTAATCTTCTGGCTTTTTTTTTAATGCATTGATGTAAGGCATTCCCAAACTGATTAGAGTTTACTAGGGAACCTTCAGATTGCTAAACAAAGATCCCATCTGGATTGCTCTGTTTGTGGATACCAAATTAACTCTTTGTTATTCTGAAAGCAGAAACAGACTTGTGCCCCTCTCTCCCCTCCTGTTCTTTCTCCCATTTAACATTTCTGACCCTGGTTGTTACATTTTTATTAGCTGTAGGATGTGATGAAGGACTGGGATGACTTATTTTTACTTACTTTCCTAACATTGAAAAAAGGTAGTTTCTTATGGTGAAGTTGGAGAAAAAAAATATGATATTGGATTTCTCTCTAAATTCAGAGACTTCTCTCTGATTTTAGATGGGAAAATCTGACCTAGTATGGACCCTAACCCTAGAATGGGGTTAGAACCTCAAAATACATGAACAATTTTTATTTTGCAAAACTCCCTTGAACAAATGGTTAATTATTTTGTGATATAGCAATAGGGTAATTTGTGCATGAAAAGGAAACACAGAACTTCCTTCAAACATGGATTTTTTAAAAAATTAGTATTCAACTAATACTGTGTTCAAGGAACCAAGGATGGTTATATGGAGTTAAGTTTATTTTTCTGAGAACCACATAAATAGCTTTCATTCTCTCCTAATTTCCATACTGTTTATTTGTATCTCATGCCTATGTTTTCTTCTAAGTGTGCATTTACAAAATTCCGTGCTGACACAGACAGAAAAGGACAATTGTTCAATCATGCAATTTGTGTAGGGACTCCACCCAGTTTTTGAATTAAGTCTGTGTTTTCAGTTTGGAGCTGATGACTTTTGGCCTGAAAATCTTGCAGTAACTTAATTTTTCCTGATTTTATCTTTTGGACTGTTAAAAGGTCCTCTTAAAGATCAACAGGATATAAGGACCGAGGGATTGCTTGGGTGAATCTGTGTATTATAAATATCCCCAAGGTTCTCACTTTTTTAGTTCAAAGGGATGTCCTTTGCCTCGTTTTGTTTATATCTTTTTGAAAAACAAACTCCAAGCAATTGTGCATATTCTGACTTGGTTGATTTCCCAGCGACTCACACAGTGCTCTTTTTTGCTCCACAGTATCCACCCAAGCTGCCAGCTTTGTTTACACAAATAGACCCTGGAGCACGTTTTTCGGCCCTAGAGCTTGCACAGTACGTGTCTTTCCAGAACATCCTGGGGTGGAGACCGCAGAGGCATGCTGGCTCAAAGTGTTCCTACAGGCTGATTTCTGTAATCTCAGTAGGAGCCAGACCAGCGAGTGGTTTTAGTATATGTTGGCTGCAATTTGACGGCAGAACATGCCACATTGCAAATTTCTCCAATCATTATTGCGACGAAGTTCTTGGCTGTGCTGGAAAATGTCCGTATAGAAAGGAAACACATCAGAACATGCTGCTGAATTTGATTGCATTTTGGGTAGTTTCCCCCAGGACCCACTCCAAATCTGCATGGTGGATTTTCATGTTGTATTATTCACTTATATTGTATTATTCCCTAGCTTTTATGTTAGGCAGTTTAAATGTGTGATTTCCAAGAGGATAGAGTCAAATGCCTGGGGCAAAGAATTTTTCAGCCAATTGGCCATAACCCAGTGATTCACAAAAGCAGCAATTTGTTGTCCTCCACTACATTAGTACAGAGGATGGTGGATGAAGTGAGAAGTGCTGCAGGAAAAATGAAAACAACTGCTCCCCCAAAAACTCATAAAAATAATGCAGAACCATGAAACTACAATTATTCAAATCCCAGTTTTTCTCAGTATTTTGTCTAACGTAACAGATGAATGTTCATATGTGACAGCGTTTTGTAACTTAAGCTATCCTGTAGTTATTTAATATAAAATATGCATGAATATTATCACATTGCCCATGTAGAAATAAAATGGTTTGATACTTAGCTGAGATATTTTGTTTCTTGTTAAAAAAAGAAAACTGGCATGGAGAACATCTAGCATGAGACACAAACATTTAATATCTATAAATGTTTCCAAATAGGAAAAGTTAACACAGGTTTTTCTCATGAATAACACATTTAAAAAGGGAATCCTCATGGAGGATTAAATATGCATTACATATACAAAGTATATCTTGTATTAAGCATATGCAGATGAAGTACTAGTTATAAATATGCCTTTTGTAGCAAATCCAGTCCCTTTGCGCTTTGTATGTTTCCCCTCAGGAGGAAAGCATTACAGATAATCCTCAATTTACAACCATTCATTTAGTGACTGTTTGAAGTTACATAGTGTTGGAAAAATAGCGACACAGAACTAGTCATTGCACTTAAGACTGTCACAGCATTGAATGTTTATATGATCACAATTTGGGCACTTGACAACTGGCATGTATTTTGGATGCTTGCAGCATCCCAGGGTCATGTGATCACCATAAGAGCTGTGATGGTGCAGTGGATAGAATGCAGTACTGCAGGCTACTTCTGCAAACTGCCAGCTGCCAACAGTTTGGCAGTTCAAATCTCACAAGGCTCAACGTTGAGTCATCCTTCCATCCTTCTGAGATGGGTAAAATGAAGTCCCAGATTGTTGGAGGCAATATGCTGACACTATAAACCACTTAGAGAGGGCTGTAAAGCACTGTGAAGCAGTATATAAGTTTAATTGCTATTGCTATTTGCAACCTTCCCACTAGCTCCTCACAAGCAAAAATCAGTGGGGAAGTTAAGTGGATTCACTTAAGGACTGTATGATTAACTTAACAATTGTAATGATTTGGCAAAAAAAAAAAAAAAGTAAAATTGGGCACAATTAACTTAACAACCACCTTGCTTAGCAATGGCAATTCTGGTCCCAATTGTGATTGTAAATTGATGACTACCTTTATGTCTCTACAGAATATAGTAGTAGTCAAATACATAGCTATCTCTTAGTTGTACTGTTTTGTTTCTTTCCACTAACTGGGAGCTTCCAGCTGGGATTTGATATACATGTACTTGCTCTGTTCGTGAAACAGAGATCCAGGCATAGTCCATAATCCCCTATTTACAACTTTCCTATATTTTCTGACTGCTGCTTCTGCCTTTTCTTTACACACATGCAGTGCATATGTATATAATGTGAAGGCAGAATAATGTGCAATTATTAGAAGCTCTGAGAGTTTTCCATGTGGCAACTGTATTAAACCAAGATTACTCTCAATGATGCATAGAGATTTCTATTTGAAGGCTCTACCTGACCTTTGGATGTTGTGCTGGGAATCTACATTCCATAAAGTGGATGTAGGTTGGACAAAAGGTAGTTACAACTACAGCAATATGACATGTTATGGTTAAGACATTAAATGCATGCAGTGTTCTTGTCAGGAATGGAATCTAAACTTGAGAAAACCATCCCCCCTCCCCACTGCAATGAGAGGGTTTTCATTAATGTCAGAGGAGATGGATCATTTGAGAAACTCCAGCACATGCATAATTAAATAAAACCCAAGGTAAAGTCTAAGAAAAGTTTATTGAAACAAAACAAAACAAAACTCTAACTAACTACATTATGATAAAGAACACTGAGCTTACCAAGAAGTTTGCTTGCAAGACCCCAGACAAAGGAAAAGTGACAAAGTGAAACAAAGCTTTCTGCGCAAACTCAACTATGCTTACACGCAAAGGAACTTCTCTATAACCCAAATACGGCTTGTTCAGAAACTATGGCAACAAGATACGATTTTCCTGCAAACAGCAAAGTACACTATAATATTCTTGTTTACAGTTTCAGAAGCTTGGCTGGCAAAAATCACACAGTGAAAGTTATATATATAATTTCCATTTATATGCTGCCATTCTCCGGAGACTCCCGGTGGCTTACAATACATTCTAGCAATTGCCTTCATTATTTGTATAGACCAGCTTATTAGGGCTTTTGCCCCACCCCCAAGCAATGTTTTACAAAGTCAGCTTGTTGACTTACAGAGTCAACTTATTGCCCCCAACAATCTGTGTTCTCAGTTTACCTACCTTGGAACGATGGAAGGCTGAGTCAACCTTGAGCCTGGTGAGATTAGAACTCGCACTAATTGCAGGCAGCCAGCAGCTAAGTGCAAGCACTTAGTCTGCTGCACCACCGAGGCTCTATTTCCCTTTTGTTCTAAAGTAGTTGCCTATAAATTCAGAAAAAATGAAAGACTCAGGGTGCATTTATGTTAAGAATTTCTCATATCTAGTATTGTATTATTATCTATCTCCTGCTAAAACTCTCATTCCTGTTACCTTTAACTGGGTGAAACGGTGGATTATAGGTCAATAATTTTTGAACCAATGTACCTCGAATGGGCTAAAACTATAGAATACATCTAAAATCCAGGATCCAAGAGAATGAATTTGGGGAAGTTGTGGCTGCTTGAGTACTTACCAGGCTGCTGCTTCAGGTCTGCTAGGCTGCTTCAGAGGTCACACAAAGCTCATTCTGAACGTTCCATAACAGTTTCCTAGCCATTCCCACAATCCCTCCCTCCTTCTCCTACCCAATAGCACTTAACTGCCTGCTGGGGAAGGGAAAGGGAGGGAGGAATAGGAAGGACCCCTGTACACTCTTCTTTGCACACACACACGTACCCCATTAGAAATACAAGTTCTATCACAGATTCTATTTTGGTTGAAATATAGGGAAATATTTCAGAGTTGCAGTTAAAATAAGACAGCCAGCTGCCCTGTTGCACTGTATGGCACTGAATGCTAGGCAGCAACAACAGGGACTGAAAGTTATCTCCATGCCATGGAAATGCGAAGGCTCCGTTGGATAACGGGCACCTCCCTTCTTGACCACATTACAGATGACAACATTTAACAACATTTTGGTGTAGTACCAATTACAGAGAAGATGAGAGGAGGCCGACTCCGCTGCTTTGGACAAGAGCAGCACCTTCCACCATGGCCAAGACTCCTACCAACTAGAAGTCAATGGCTAGTGACCTCGCGGGCATCCAAACAGAGATGGCAAGACACCATCAACAAAGATATGCAAGCTGCAGGTTTGCACCCTGGAGACACAGCTTACTGTGCAAAGTAGCATTCAATGATCCAAAAGGTGGACCCTGCACCTGTGGGACTGCATTAGGAAGAAGAAGAGTTTAAAATGGGGACATGACACTAAACGTTCTTTTCCGAAGGTCATTTAAGATGCATTGTTGAGTCTTGGTGGTGCAGCAGACTAAAGTGCGGTTAAGTAGCACTTAGCTGCCAGCTGCCTGAAATTAAGGTGAGTTCAAATCTCACCAGGCTCAGGGTTGACTCAGCCTTCCATTCTTTTGAGGTAGGTAAACTGAGGACCCAGATTGTTGGGGGCAATAAGCTAACTTTGTAAAACACCGCTTGGGAGTTGAATGCCCTAATAAGCAGGTATATACTAAAGAATGAAGGCTATTGCTATGAAACATATGTATGTTTCAAGAAGGTTGTAAGCCGCCCTGAGTCCCTGGAGAAGGGCGGGATATAAATTGAATAATAATAAAAAATGGTTGCTGTTCAGCATTTAGGTGATATACAAGTTGATTTACTTGCTTTTTTCTTTTCCCCTTTCCCTTGCCAATTTTTCTCCCTTACTTTCCCATTGTTTTTATTTTCCTTTGTATTTTGTAATTTGATAAACTAATAAAACTCAACTTTAAAAAAAATATAACTGTAACCATCATAAACACATACCAGTTTGCGAAGCTGCCAAATTTTGATCACGTGACCATGGGGATGCTGCGATGGTCATAAGTGTAAAAAAATGGTCATACATAACTTTTTTTCAGTGCTGTTGTAACTTCAAATAGTCATTAAATGAATGGTTGTAAGTCAAGGATTACCTGTATATACACACTGCTTTCTGTAATGAAGCGTTGCCTGCTAGCTTGGTCTCATTGATAAACACTGAAAAAACCAAAAGAAACAGAAATAAAATTTGTAGGTTAAAATCTTTGTTTTCTATTGCCATTTTCCCTGCTGCAGATTGGTTGTTTAGATAGGCTTGATCATCTAGGCTTTTATTCCTAGAAGTGGTAAACATATTGCTATTTCTAAAGTAATTTAGAAGTGGCATTTTATTTTAAGCACATTTATTATCTGAGTAATATTTTACTTTTAAATACGATGTACAAGCTGTCAGAAAACCAAACCACGTTTGAACTAAAATATGCAGGCAAACCTCTTTGAAGGATGTTTTTTCTTAGTGTATTGAATTTCAGGTTATTGCCATTTTTTAAAAACGTATTAGCCTCACTGAGTATTTAGAAAGTATAACTGCTTTCTAAAATCTATAAGAAATCTTCCTTCAACTCTACTTTAAACTGGGCTGCTGCTGAATGCTGTAATTTGAGATATGTTTTATGATGAGAGAGAGACAGTGGTTTTCCCTTTGTAGAGGATGATCTATTGATTAGGAATCTGACCTTTTCCAAACATATGTCATGAACCTATTGCACAGCGAGCCTTTAACTGTACTTCCAGCAGCCATAGCCAGCATAGCTAATATGAGTTGCTGGCAACTGTAAATCAGCAGAATCTGTTGGGGCACTGCTCTGTATCCTTGGTGGGATGCTATTAAAAATACTGAATTCAGATATTGGATGCATAGATGAACATACACATGAAGTACAAACCCTTTACCACTTGTAGGTAGCCATAGTTGTCAAATATTCTATTTTTTTAAAGCCACGATGCAGTGATAGGACAGAGTGCATTTTTCCAGTTTTAATATGTAATACTATTCCTCTTGAATATGAGCTCAAAAATCCATCAGGAATTTTCTAACTGTGGCATCATGCAACAACCAAAGATTTTAAAATCTCCACAAATCACTTACTTGCTTTATTTTTCTCTGAGCTTGACTGTGTAAGCATGCTGGACATTTAAATAATAAAAAGAAACTTTTAAAAAGCTTAGCTTTACATTTATGTGGAACAGGAGTCTCCAACCTTGGCAACTTTAAACCTGGCGGACTTCAACTCCCAGAATCCCCCAGGCCAGCAAAGCAAAGGCATGGAATATTAATTATATTGAAGGAGTGACTTAGTGACTAGTGGTGAAGACACTCATCTCCCACTTGGAAGATTGAGAGTTCAATCACAGGTAGCGGCTGATATTTCTCTCCTAGGGCACAAAGAAAAAAATACCTGCTGTGAACTCCATGTAGCACCAGGAAAGGTATCCGGCCAGTAAATGCTCAGCATCTTCTAGTCACCTGGACTCTACCTCAAATTAAGATCTTTATAGCCATCAAGTAAGAAAAACTATTCATTAATTAGCATCATTTAAGATTCCAGTAACTGGAATATTATACAATCATTTTGATTCAATTTTATTTTTAAAACTGTATCTATTTCAAATGAAGGCAAATATACGTGTCCCAGGATAATGTTGCAAGATCCAATTTGGGTCAGTCACCAGAACTAGAAGTTTTGTCTTTTGAGTTTCAGATTTCTGCTGGAGCCCATCGTCAGAGAACTTCTCTCTATTTAATGCATTTTATTTGTATATATTTGGATTTACCCACTGGAGAATTGTAGTAGGAGTATACTTTAAACAATATAGTTATAATTTCCAAAATGGGAAATTGAAATGTTACAAATAATACCCCTCCCCCAAATGAAGATAAGGTATTAACAGTAAACATATTAGGTTAGAGTAATTATACTACAAAGGAATACCTTATTTTTTAATGTATCTTACTATAACTACAAAAAATCTTACTGATATGCATGGTAGAGTTTCTGAATAATATAGCGTCGCTTGTATGTGCGGTAGTGTCTGTTGTAAATAGTGCAGGACTTTGGAGTACAAAAAGCCATTTCAGTGCACGGCACAAGGCTGCCTGTAGAAACATACCCAGACAGCCCCTTGTGCTCATTTATCAAAGCTCTCAGCTTCTATTGCATTGCAGGCGACATAGTAAATATTAGAGGGGCAAAGGTTATTCTTTATCCAGACAGTGCCATTAACTGAAATGATTTTTAAAAAATTGAATTGCGGGTCCTAAAATACAAAGCAAAAACATGATTCAAAATTGCCAAACCCCAAAACATTAATGAAAATTTACAGATCTTGTCTTCTGTGAAACATTTGATATAAATTCATATAATTCCCCTGCTCTTAAGAAGGCAGGAAATGAACTGGGCAGTATTGTTATTAGAAATACACACAACTTAATTGAGCAAGCATTTTAAATGGGTTTAATGAATGGCTATCGACCTAGAGTGAACCTCCAAGGCCTTTCCATAAGGTCCACCATTGGATTTTTAAAAATGTTTTGGAGAAGGGAAATCTGCATCTAGAGATTAGTAAATAAGTTTTACCCAATATACCAATGGCACAAAGTTATGAAAAGCAGCTGTTAAATGTTATTTTGTTGGTTTTGACAGTGTTTTAGCCTATCTGGGTAATTCTGAATCTTACTGTCTATGCTCTGATTAAATATGAATGTAATGTTTTATGAAAATCTTGATGGGTATGGTTTTGGAAAAAGAGAATACTTAGGTGTAATTTACAAATATTTTTAGCATAGTTGTTTGGAATATATGTCCAATTACTGAAAGGTATAAACAGAAAAGTAAAAGCTGGAAATCTACAATATGGAGGTGATGGCTCATATCAGAAGAAGTTCTTAAAGGGATTGTATCAATTCCTTAAAGGATTTGTAAAATATTTGACAGCTTGTTATTATTTCTGTGGTGTTGTTTCTGTTTTTATGTGTGTACATAAATAAATTTTGCTTTGGATTTATATTAATTAGTGACCAGGTAAAACATTTCAAATCAGCACATGGTTTTTAATGGAAATAAGAAGCACTAATAAAGGCCAAGCTATGCCAGCAAATCTGGAGACCGGCACAATAGCCAAGAGATTGGAAAAGCTCTGTCTATATTCCTGTAGTAAAAAATGAGATGCAACAAACTAAAGTATGCAGACTATCATATGATATTCTTAATTTCACATGCTAGCAAAATCATGTTTATTTTATTCATAATATTGTAACTTCATAATATTTTTTTAAAGTCAAGTTTTATTTATTTTACATGTTACATAAAATCTCATTCTGAAGGGTGCGTTGT
>JANHFR010007628.1:0-10970 GCA_032468015.1 Mimophis mahfalensis | reverse complement strand
TCCCAGAATTCCCCAGCCAGCAATGCTGGGGAATTCTGAGAGTTGAAGTCCACGCATCTTCAAACTGCCCAGGTTGAGAAACACTGTTCTAAATAATGTTCTCTCTTTCCAAAATTCCTATCTCAACAATATAATACCGTGCTTCCACTATTGCTCTTATATAGTCTATTCTGAGTCACAGCAACATGACACATATCATGAATTTTATAATTGTCATTAGTCACAACACAATGTGATGTAATGGTCATTAGTCACATCACCATGTGATGTCATTTGCTTTGTCTTCCTCATACGTGGACATTTATAACTGATACAACCTTGCAGATATCTATAAAAACTGTCACAGAGCTTTTGTTTGTCATAGTCAAATAGCTTCTGTTCTTTGCAAGTCTGTTCCACACTATTACTCTGCCCAGTTTAGCAATGAGACCAATTTCTTGAAATCTGTTTGCACAGTTTTTTAACACTTCCCCAGACACAGGATGGTTTTTTTATATAGTTAGAATGGTATATTTGCTAATCTTATCATTACTGTTCTTTGGTAGTACAACAGTGGTGTATTTCCATGCCACTCTTTTTGGTTTAAATAAAAAATGCAAATCGTTTATCAGAAAATGAGAACTAATATTATCTTGTGAAAGTCTGCAATACTTCTTTGCCAAACAAGCACTGTGGCATTATTTTATGTTAATGAGGTGGAAGTTTTCTCAGTTGGGTATCCTGGGAAATCCATCTATTATTATTCAAGTGTTTCTTTCTACTAGATTCTATTGTGCTTTGAAATTAAACTTGCTGGTCCCTCCTCTGTTATTTTTTCAGGGGTACTGCATATATAATGTTACACACAATAATGTGAGTGGGGGAGGTTATTACTCACCGTTATACAGAGCTGGTTTTTAGTACTGGAGCAACTAAAACAATAAAGAACACCAGAGGATCAGGGCATGCTATTTTCTGTAAAAATCAGAAAATATTACTTTTAATGCTTAAGGGCATTTTGGAAATATAACTTTCTTGCTTGGAAATTAGTCACTATTTTATAGGAATAAAAATATTACAGTCACACTATATTAACTTACAACATTCACGTGTTCACATGTATTCAATATCACTTTTTTCTTTCTAGTAAGGAATTCTGCAGGAAAGTGGCATTGCATATCTTTTAGTCTGCATAGCTTTCCTTATACATGTAGTCCTCAAATTACAACAGTTTGTTCAGTTACTGGACTGAAAAAAGTGGCTTATGTTTGTTTTTCACACTTACGACCATTGTAGCATTCCCATGATCAATTCAGATGCTTGGCAACTGACTCATATTTCTGAGAGTTGCAGTGTCCCAGGGTCTTGTGATCCGCTTTGGCAACCTTCTGACAAGCAAAGTCAATGGAGAAGCCAGATTCACTTAACAACTGTGTAACTAATTTAACAACCGTAGGGTTTCACTTAACAACCATGGCAAAAAAGTTTATAAAATGGGGCAAAGCTCACTTAACAAATGTCTTACTTACCCACAGAAATGTTGGGTTCAATTGTGATCGTAAGTTCACGACTACTGTAGTAATTTATAAGATAATTAATCTATATTAATTATATTGAAGTTAACTCAAAAAAATGAGTTAGTGTTACTTTAAACTTTGCTGTGACCTTTTTCAGGCAAATGTAAGGATAATTTTACTGGTGTCATACTGCAGAGAAGGAAAACAGAATAACTAGGTTTGAGATGAGGAAAAGGTTATTTTTGTGTGTGTAGAGATATTATGAATATTAACTTCAATTAATGTTACAGATATCTAGATAAATATGGATAGGTGGAATTCTGAAAAATATCCACAGTGCTCTCAAGTGGTACAATTTCAGTAGTTAAGAATGAAACCATTCACAATCTCAAAGCAAGACACAATTTTTAAAAGTGAATATCTGTCCTTGAGTAATGGAAATAATGGGGACAAGATAGTTTTCCTCAGTCTGATAATCTCCAGAAGAGATGGATTACATTTCCCATCATCCACATTGAATATAGTAATTAACATATTGTATGTCATTAATTGTATTGTGCCTTTCATTAGATGCCCTTGCTAATGTTAAGAGTTTGCTAGACCTACCTATCTTAAATCAAAATTCCCGTGAAACTTAATCAGGATGAAATAAACAATTGAAGCTTAATTCTGCTTTTCTTAAATATCCTGGCGAAGTCTGTACAGGCATTTGCAGTACATTGTAAATCTTACAATGAACTTTGGCCATGCTTCAGAAGATGTTCAGTGTTAAATGCTGAGGGAATTCTTTAGCATTATGAGTTTGGCAAAGGGTAGATTTGGCAGTAATGTTACTTTTGAGGTTTTTATTTTCTTTCAGTTGAAATCCAAAAACCAATTTTAAATATACAGTTAGTGTTCAAAGGGTTTCTCTGCATGAGCTGGAAACGTGAAACAAAAATCCCGTAAACCCATTTAAACGTTTATTTCTATTTCTTGTTTTAATTTTATTTTGCTTTTTCAGAAGGTAAGTCAAAGGTTAGAGTTGAAAAATGTGCTCTTGATTGCAACTATTATAACTAAATTGATTTCTAAACAAAAATGTATTACGTTGGATATAAAAGAGGGATAAAAAAAATACGATTGCCGTATGTTTAACTATGTTAATTCCTGTATTTCTTCAACTATTTGTGAATGAGGAAGAGGATGTACTTTTCTTTATGTTTTTCTTATAATCTAATGTCTATCTTACAATTAACCTGGAGGCATAGATGGACAAACAGAAAACTTAGAAATGCAACATTATAGTCACTGTTGATCCTAGCTTTTTTTTTTTTTTAAAACCTCTTCTTTCTTATCAGTGGAAACTGATAACTATGACTTTTCAGCTTTTCAAAGAACCATTTTACCTGCAGCGCTTTTTGTTAATAGATATTTCTTTATGTTCGGTTGCATTTAAGTTGGGAACCAGGCATATTGTTGAAACAATGCAAGTCGCCGGGCATCATATCAACACTCTCTTTATGTGTGGTGGTCTGAGCAAGAACCCTCTCTTTGTCCAAATGCATGCAGACATTGTTGGTAAGTTTCAGAATACAGTACAGAGAAAGAAATCATCACTATACTGACTCTAGCATTCCTATTCCTTGGCTGAAGAAATTGCAGGGTGAATATTATGACAAGTTCATAGCAATAATAATAAAAAAAGGTCATATCTTAATCTTTCCAGTACAGATATATCCTTGGCTTGTAATCATTTGTTTAGTGACTATTCGGAGTTACAATGGGACTGAAAAAAGTGACTTATGTTTTTCACACTTACGACCGTTGCAGCATCCCCATGGTGATGTGATCAAAATTTGGATGCTTGGCACCTGACATATATTTATGACGATTGCAGTGTCCTGGCGTCACGCGATCACCTTTTATGACTCTCTGACAAGCAAAGTCAATGGGGAAGCCAGATTCATTTAACAACCCCGTAACTAACTTGGCAACTGCAGTGGCTCATTTAACAACTGTGGCAAGGATGGTTATAAAATGGAGCAAAGCTTGTTTAAGAACTGTCTTACTTAGGAACAGATATTTGAGGCTCAATTTTGATCATAAGTCAAGGGCTACCTATAGATTGGGATTCTGCCATTGTACATTTTACCTTTCCTGGTTAATATTAATAGTATATCAGTGTTTCATTGGAAGAGTTAAAATCATTAAGCTGAACCACAGCTAGATGCAAGTAGGATAGATCAAAAATTTCCAATGAAAAAAGGGACAGTGTTGCATTACACTGTCAAAAAATCTGAGAAGAGCTAAAATACAATAGCAAAGCCTACATTTTGTAGCAGGTAGCATAGCATAGTATAGCACTTCCTCATTTTACCCACCTCAGAAGGATGGAAGGCTGGGTCAACCATGAGCCTGGTGAGATTTGAACTGCCAAATTCAGTCAGCAAAAATAGCCTGCTGTACTGCACACGAATCACTGCACCACCAGGCTTGTAAGGAGAATCTTCAGGATTTATCCTTTTAGATTGTTCTGATGGGCATGGCAATAATTATAAATCATGCTGAAATTGATGAATTAGTCTGATTCAATCAAAAAGAAATTCCAATGTTCCTATATAAAGATAAGTAAATATCACTAATTGAAGTAGTTCATAATACGCACCATTGTGGAATAATATTTCTGGTGCTGCCCAGAAAGAACAGTTGTATTTTTCTGGTGGATTATTTCTCAATAATTGGTTGTAAGTAAATGAATAATTTTAATTTTTCAAGTAACTCAACCATGTAAACCATACGTTGTAGGATTTAATATGTCTATTGATTCAAAGTAGGCAAGGAGTCTCATTTAATTCATAATATTCAGTGGTGTGCTAATATTTGCCATTTTTCAAATACTAAAGGTACATAAAACTGGCACATTTTAAATCAGAAGATGTCAATAGATTCATTTTTCTGGTCAAAATGTCAATAGCATTTATAGCAAATTATCCATCTATAAGAGGAGATCCTAATTCACCTAACTTGTCATTTTTGCATGAATATCTTTGGATATACCTTGTGGTTAAAAAGAATACACGTTTCACCTGTGGAAAATGTATTTCTACAGATCTAAAAGGTTGGGATTAAAAGCAAACCATGAACCATATGAGCCCTTTATTCTTCAGAGGAACCAATATGGTTTAGATCAAGTCTAAAGCTTCGGCTCTGGGTATTTTGCTTTTAGATTTGCATCTCTTCAACATCAAACCAGGAACTGAGATCAAAATCAGCATTAAGTAATTACATTTCTTGAAAGCAGAAAAAGTGAACCAAATGATATAAGGTCTTGACCTGGGCTAGATATGCATAACAGGCTGTTGCCACAGCGGTCTTTTCTATTTGTCCAATGTGATTTTATCAAGTGTGCACCTTTTTCCTTATCTAATTCAAATAGCTGTGGGTCCAAGAGCTCCTTTCTGATGTCTAAAATTAAAGATCTATTAATAGATAATTCTGATTAAATTTTAAACTGGGATCCTTTGACTGTATCTAATAGCCAAGCAGAACATTGGACAAAGAGGCCTTTCTGCAGCTTAGGAATTTTTCCTGATTGTAGGAACTGTGATTGACATAGGATGTCAGAGTTCATCTGACTAAAATGCTCTTGGTTCTCTTGCCCTCATTAAAATCTATCTGATAAAATAGTTAACATTCCTCTATCAATCCCCTATTCTTCCAGGAAAAGACAAGGAAATACTGAATATATTACTGTTAAATTCAAGAATCCATTAGCCAATTATACGGGCTACCAATAGATAATTTCATAGACCATTTAAAAGCCTCAGATTCATGTTGTTCAGATGGCAAAATGAATACACTCATTGTTTGAAGGCACTTACAATGATGTGAAACATAAGCACCAAGTAAATTAAAAAATACATTTAAAGCACTTCAGCTACAAAGTCAACTTATAACTTAGTTCCTCCACAAGTTTAAACAATAGTATTTTGGCAAAATATTTTTGACTATGGAAAACCTACTGATTTCATCTATGAATCCTGAGATAGTATTTATCACTACAGGTATCTTAATGCTGCCCTTGACTGTTTCTACATTGAATTGGGGTTGAATGTAATGCTTAGGAGACACCAAGAAGATCATACCAAGAAGATCATACCAGCCTTTAAAAAGAAGCAACTGTTGTAATACTTCAGGGAGAGGTGTTTCTTACATGCTTCATACCTCAGGCCGTTTAACTGATTTGTTGTCTTTGCCCAGGCATGCCTGTTGTTTTAGCCCAAGAAGTGGAGTCTGTGCTAATGGGTGCTGCTATTCTTGGAGCCTGTGCTTCTAAGGACTTTGTTTCCCTGAAGGTATGTAATCACAGAAGGTTCAAGTTGAATACAACAACTTGAACTCTGTTTTGCTGTGTTCCACCTCAGGCACGTTATAATTTAGAAGGGGAGAAAATGCAGGTTTTGATCATTACAAAAGCCAGTGTTTTTAGCCAAATTTTCTGTTTATGGGTTGGTCGGTTGGTTAAGGTTAAATAAGGACATGGAGCATACAAGTGCTGTATAATATGGCCTAGTTCAATGTTTCTCAATGCTGGCTGGGGAATTCTGGGAGTTGAAGTCCACGCATCTTCAAACTGCCAAGGTTGAGAAACACTGGGCTAATTGTTCAAAATTCAGCATGGAATTGGAATTAATTTTTATTGTTGAGACAATGAGCACTTAATTTACTTTTAAAGCTAGAGTTTTGATGCATCATTAGCAAATACTGATTTCTGCACTGGGAAATTAGTAGACATTCTAATTTATGAAGTGTTGACACATCACTGAGTGAACTTGCAGTGTACTGAATTATGTTGGTTGGTCACAATGAAGAAGAGAAATGAATTAAATTTGCTGTTGCAACAGAAGTGGCAATAGTAACAAGCAGGCACGATAATATAAGGAATTCTGATATCACTAAAGCAAGTAAATGTATTCCATTTGTTGGGTCCAGCATGTTTGTAAAGGTAGTGAAAAAAATACTGTCCCTCAGTGTATAGGCTAATTGAAAATAACTAGCCCAGGTCCTTCAGTGGATTAAAAAAAAACACCAATTTCCTGGAGACATAGAAGAGTAGGCATTTATAGGTGTTTTTAGTGTAACAATAATTAATAATCAGTTTGTGCTTATACTCTGTGGTAGACTCCTAAATTATTTTTCCTCTGGATCATTCTTCTGACAAAAGGGGATTTTGTCTGTAGAACATTGTATATTAAGAACAATTTCCCATAGTCTCTTACATTTGATTAATGAATATAATCACATTTCTTCTGCTTTGACAATGGTCTGATCCTCACTTTCTTAGGAAGAAGTCCCACTGAACATAGAGGTGAATATTTTAATAACTCATAGCAGAGATCTGTGTGTTTGTTGTGGTACAATTATAATTGCTTTACCAGCTTGACTTCTAAGGAATAATTGTGGGGTGGTTAAACAGAAGGTAATAATGAATAGAAGCTGTTTATTCCATTTAAGTTCTAACCCAGTCTCCAGTATAATATTCTATATATAAAGTTCTATTATTAAAAAAAGAAAATCCTATTTGCTAGATTTCATCTCATCCTATTTAAGTGATATTAATATAATATTTATTTTAAAAAGTATTTTATGGTTCTTACTTTATATACACATTCTTCAGGGTTTCTTAATTGTTCATAGATGAAATTATTTAAATATATGAAAATATTTCATTAACTGAATGAATTATTATCAAGATTTTTTTTAGATGGAGTACCTAGATGAAAGATACAACATCTAATAAATTATTAAATAAACTAGAATGTGAAGTAAGGTTTCCCTGGTGAATTATACTCCATTTGACAGAAGACAGTGTCACCTGAGTAGTGCAAATGGGTGTGGAGCCTTCTTGGAACCACTGAAAGGACTGTGTTGTAGACCAGAGATAGATGATGTTGTATCCTTCCCGCTCTATTGAGAGAGGAATGTTTTGTTTCCCCAATGTACAGATCTGCACGTGTCTCACTGCATTGGGGAAACAAAACAACCACTTCAAAAATGCATGGCACAACATAGGAGAACAAGCCCATAAAGACAAGATTCAACAGCCCATCTGCATTTAAAGACAAAGGCCACTCTTTTGAAGACAGCAAAGTCAACATTTTGGACAGAGAGGACCACTGGTTTGAAAGAGGGGTCAAAGAAGCCAAAAGAATTAAAATGACCAGCTATCTTCAAGGAATATAAATCCTACCATTCCCCACTATCTAGTCAGAGCTGAAGAAGCTTCTTGGATGAGAAGCAAAACATCTTCAAAGAAAAACAAGAAAGTCCAGGTGCCTCTTGAAAAAAAGAACCTTAGTATTCACTGTTGTTTTGCTACTAAAACAATAATCTTCTGGCTGTATGTAACAAAGAAAAACGGAGGGTGAATTTTAAAAGCATATAGTAGAGGTGAATCATTTTCAATCTGAAAAATGTAACAGGCACAGTTCTTACTTTAACAATGCAGTTGGGTCATATGAGTCAAATGCATAGCATTTAAATGGAAATATGTATGGGGAGGGGAGAGGACTCTTTATTTGGCAATCTCCCAGTTTTATTACTCACCATAACTATTTTTGGTGAGTTTTTACACTTCAGGGCATGATTATTATGGGTTTATAAAAGCCATACAGGTTATTTTTCTACTGTATATTAATCAGAACAATTACCTTATGGAAGCTAATTATAGCTTTAATGCAATTTTACTTGGACTGGCCTTTGCTAATTAAAGTGGCAAAGACCTGCCTGAAGGGAATAGGAAATATTGCTCCTATTTTTTTTTTAGAAAGGGTGAAATAGCTGAAGTGCAGAATTATACTAAATGACAATTCTGTATTAATAAGATGATTATGACTTAGTAACATCCTCCCTCAAACCTAGTCCTGCAATAATAAATCTTTTCCTCATTGTGAACCACTTATATTCTTCTGTTAAGCTATTATTATAATTTAAAATAGTTAATAATAGTTTTCTGCTGCGAAAGGATGCTCAGTGGCAATTTGGCTTGCATATATAAGCAAGAAAACAGATAATCCTTTAAATTTCAGTTTATGAGCTGTGCCTTGCAGACAATAGGTTGTAAATGCAAAGTTGCTCTGACAGCTGGTAAATGAACAGCTGTTGCTCTTCTGTGGATGTTTCCAGCTTTTTCAGGAAATGACATTGCCTGAAATTTATCCAGTACAGGTGGTCTTCAACTTATGACCATGACTGAACCAAACATTTCTGTTGCTAAGTGAGACAGTTGTTAAGTGAGTTTTGCATATTTTTCAACATTTCTTGCCACGTTTGTTAAGTGAATCATTGCAATTGTTAAGTGAATCTGGCTTCCCCATTGACTTTGCTTATCAGAAGTTTGCAAAAAGTGATCACATGACCCAAGGACGCTGCAACCATCATACATACATGCCAGTTGCCAAGCATTCAAATTTTGATCACATGACCGTGGGGATGCTGCAATGGTCGTAAGTGTGAAAAAAGTCCCGTTTTTTCAGTGCTGTTGTAACTTGGAACAGTCATGAAACAAATGGTTGTAAGTCAAGGACTGCCTGTATCGGGACTTCCACATAGATATAAATATAGCACATTTTCCATGCTTATATTCATTCTCTAATTTTTGACTAAATATAGGTAGTCCTTGGATTACAACCACTTGTTTGGTGACTGTTCAAAGTTATGATGGCATTTAACAAATGTTATTTACAACCTGTCCCTGAAGTTCCAGGTGTCGCATCCCCCCCATGTCACGTGATCATAATTTGGGCAATTGGCAACCAGCTACCACTTATGAGGGCTGAAGCATCCCACAGTCATGTGATCATCATTTGCAACGTTCCCTTCTGGCTTCCTGCTAGCAAAGACAATGGGAAAGCAGGCAAACAAGGCTGCAAGTTGCTCCAATAAATTCCTTTCTCCTGGGGAACCCCATTAGGGAATATGAGATCTTGTACTACACAGCAGCTCTCTGCCTGCCAACACTTCATAGCACGTGGCACATCCCTGCTGCTCACAGCCCCATTGGCATGTCTGCATTCTCTAGGGCCCCATGTGGCCCTTGCTAGCCCACTCACACTCCTTTCTGCCCACCTGTGGCCCTCACCAGCGTGTCTGCAGCTCCTGTCAGCCAACCATTGGTTGTAAACAACTTGTGCTAGATTGCTGAGGCATTTCAGTGCATATTTGTACAATATCATGGGATCATTCCTTTACCAATTAGGAAAATTTTGCTTTAGATGCGGCTAAACAGGCCTGCTATGATGCTCTTCTCCATGTACAATGTGGTTGCTATGGTGAACCATTCCTAGTCACAAAACACCAGAACATTGGAAGGCAAAGTGATGATAGGGTGAATCATTCTGGCCCCTCCATCAATATTAACCTTTCTTTTATCTTTTTGATTCTTTTTCTCTTTTAGATTATGACTTTTACAAGTGGTATGTACTGTACACTGGGATATACTGTAGTTCCTTATTCTATTTTTCTTAGAACACCTACAACAGGGCTGTCAAACTCCCGGCCTGCGGGCTGGAGGTGTCACGCATTGGCCACACCCACACTAAGTTTGGCAAAGTGGAGGAAAATCCCGATATGTCACATGATGCTGCTGTGATGACCTGAGTTTGACAGCCCTGACCTACAGGGCCTTTGTGGAACTAAAGGATTTTCTTGGATGTAAAGATAATTCTGGAAGCTAGTATTTTCATAAACTTTTTAACATATTTAAACAGGGGCTGGGATTCTGATGAAGATAAATATTTTCTAAGGAAGATATCTATAATCTCTATGATATTTGTGGTTTCTTACGTAGTGTAGCCAGTGTATATAGGGTTTTAGGATAAGGGTAGTATTGAGAGATTAAGTCTGACTATCCTCAGTTGTGGAAATTCACTGTGTGACCTTGAGCCAGTTGCTGTGTCTCTAGCTCAGTGATAAAATGAAGCAAGCAACTTTGAACTTTTGAAGAAAAAGCAGAATCCAGTATGTAGAGGAGACAGACACACCTGGAAAACCAGTTTTATGTCTTAGCATGTTTGCAAACCCAGCAAAATACAGTTTGTGTATCCAGAATGTTTGACTGGCCCAAAATGTGCCAAAAAGGACAGTAATTATGGGATGCCAATGCCCTTGATGTTCTTTCAGTCTTGATCAAAATGGTGAGGATAGGAGCAATCTGCCTTTTATATTTCAACTAAAGAAGAAAGAGAACTAGAAGTGAGAGAGGTTGAATAATACCTCTGTGAGATGATGTCTGTCCTTAAAAGGTGCAATGCAAACTAACATTTTTAATATCACTGTATATCAGTAGTTCTCAACCTTCCTAATGCCGTGACCCCTTTAATACACTTTGTCACGTTGTGGGGACCCCCAACCTGTAGGCGGGGCTTGGACACATGTGACTGGGTGGGGCCTAGAGACATGTGACTGGGTGGGTGGAGCTTGGTGGGCATGTGA
>JANHFR010007626.1:9312-19637 GCA_032468015.1 Mimophis mahfalensis | reverse complement strand
TAATGGGTCGTTAGCAAAGGTGGGGCTGAGCCTCTGCTCTGAGTTTCCACCAGAATATTTCTCCAAGGGGGAGGGGGGAACTCCAACTTCCAACAGGGCTTAAAAGGGGCTTTGCTTTTATGAACTCCAGGAATTTATGAGAATATTCTCTGCATCTGCTTCAATTTACAATCCCCACCATTTTTTATTTTTTTTTGCAATGGGAAAGAGCCATGGCAGGTGTTAAATTTCAGGCGTTTCAGGTTCTTCCAGAAAGGAAGCAATTTACAGATTTAAGAGGTCATCATGCACAACAGAAGGAGAAAAATAATTTTATGCAGAGCTCACCTTTCTTTGTTCGTCAATTGAGGTTTGTTAGTTCCAGCTGAAAACAACCCGGGAGATAATGTCTACCCTTTCCTCGTTTAATATAGGCATGGGTCATGCTGGCCAGAACCCAGTCTGAGAAAAGATAGACAGGTTGTTTTTTTTAAAAAAAGAAAAAAAATGCTTAATGATGGATTGAGGTTTGTGTAATATAAGCACACCTGTGCATGTGCATACACAGAACCCTTGTTCCTTCTGGTAGAAAGGAGGCAAAAAGGAAATTGGAAATGAAATGAAGATAAGAAGAGCTATATTGGGCAGGAAGAGAAAAAGGAACAATTAACTTAACTATTGTGAAGGATCCATTAGCCCAATCAATAAACCTGGAAAAGACCAGGTTGTAATTCTCAAAAATCCATGTGTCTCATTTTGTCACATGGAAAAGCTTCCCAGCTCGGGCTGAAATGGTTATATAGAGCACTTCATAATTGCCGAGGCTGGCACTCTCCATGTGATTGCAGCTTTTGATCAAGCTTGATTTGCACATTTTCAAAAGGGAGAGCAGAAGAAGGCATAAAGTACAATACTAAAGTACAATCTCTTTTAATCTAGTAAGGATAAGTGACCCCTTGTGCCCTATTGCCCCGGAGTGAGAGAGAGAGATAGACTCTCACTTGCTAAAATCCTTCTGTGTGCTGTAATTAGATGATGAACTTTCATAGTGGAAACTTTCATAGTTTGTTTGTGTAATCTTCACATTTCAATTGGTCCTTGGCAACTCTAGCTACTGCAACCAACACCAGAGGCAAAAATACAGAAATTATTAATAAAGTAATAAACCCATTAAAATAAAATTATAGAAGTTGCCCTCCATTTCATTGCCTTCAGGTGCACATAACTTGGCAATTACAGTCGAACCTCGGCTCGCGACCACAATCCGTTCCGGGATTGCAGTCGTGACCTGAATTGGTTGCAACCTGAAGTGACACGTCTGCACATGCGCAGACGGCAAAATGGCACGGAAAGGAAGCTTTCTGCGCCGTTTTTTTTTGTTCAGAAGCTGAGTTTTGGATTGGAAACTGGTCCAAAACTTGGTGGAATTTCCAGTTCAGAACCTGAAATGGTTTTGAACCGAGGCGCTCACAACTCAAAGTTCCACTGTATATATATATTTTAAACTGGCCAACTTCTTTTTTTGGAAGGGCATTTGACAAGCAGAGATAGTAAGTGAGAAGAGAAAGACATTCCTATAATTTTGCCTTTGTGTTTTGCTACAATATTGGTAAATGCAGTATTCTGCTGACTGCCGGCAGCCTGTAATTTGGCAGTTCAAAACTCACCGGCTCAAGGTTAACTCAGCCCTCCATCCTTCTGAGGTTGGCAAAATGATAACCCAGATTGTTGGGGGCAATAGGCTGATTGTGTAAACCCACTTAGGGCTGTAAAGCACTGTGAAGCTGTATATAAATCTAAGTGCTATTGAAATGGAGGTCTCTTTCTATCTTCAGGACTGTTTTAAGTGTCAATAACCATGGTTATCTTGGCTCTTGTAGGCCAAAATATATTTCAATGAAGAATAACTGGTCAGTCTGAACAACAGACCTGTCCATTTTTTGGTGTTTTTAATAGGTGACTTCTTATTTTTTGTTTTGTTTTGTTGGAAAACTGATGGATAGGGAAACAGAGTTGTTGCCAACCACACTCTGATTTCTGCCATTTCTTTTAACTTTACTTCAACAGAGTAGAGAATACTGGTATAATTTTCATAAAGGCAGAATTTTCAAGGCTATTTATTTGTTCAGAATTCTTTCTGCTTTCCAAAGACTGTCTGGCTTACAAGGACGCAACCTTCTGTACTCTCTTTTCCAAATGCACACATAGTTTTCAGAAACTAGGTACTGTCGTTTAAAGCATTCATTTGAGAATGAACATTCCAAGTATCTATTGCATATCCTGTTTGATAAGTTTATTTTGTACAAGCTAGCAAATATTCAATAGGCCCAGTGATGGTACTGCCTGAATCCCAGACACCCCATCCGTAACTCAGATGATGCTAAGCTACATGACTCAAGCTTTGGTATAAAGCAACTTGCTTTGTGGTAACCATATATATTTGGGAATAAATCCCCTTTGGTACAACCCAGCTTAATCTTACAATAAACAGGACATAGGTAAACTTATTGTTCTAGATTTGAATGTCCATAGTCTCAAATTGACTTCCTAAACTTGAAGGTCTAACAGGAAGAATCCTGTTAAAAGATAAGATTTTCATTTTCTAAAATAGCAGGGTGAAGGGAAGAAACTTGTTTTAAAAGGAGGGACACCCCACCACTGCTGCTGATGTCCCACGAGTTAGATAAATTTTCCCTTTCTGTGATGAGTAACTCATGAACCTATTTAAACCATCTGTCTCTTCCAATTCATCATAGGTATGAAGATGAAATCAACAAGCGCACCACTGCAGAAAATGACTTTGTCGTGCTCAAGAAGGTAAGAGTCTATTAACCTAAATTTGCATGTTGTGCTATAGATGGCAGGATTTTACTAGTACAATTTCTGTAGCATTATATGCAGGATAATCCTAGAAACGGTATCTTTAAACAATTGGAATAGATCAAATTTAAGTCTACACATTAAATTTAATAGCACTACATTGGGATGTAAAATTTTATTTTAGTAATGATGTCCAAATGTCAAATGTCTTCAAATTTAATACTAATTATGGAAATGTAGAATTTGGGGTGGTGTCTGTTCTTGTCCATACACAGAAAAAACGATGGCATCACCACAAACTGCCAATGGGGAAACGATCATCTATTTATTTTCAAAGAAAAGAGAAAACTATTAACATATAAAAATAAGGTGTTATGGGAAAGAGTTACAGATTTTTTTAGTCAGGTATTTTATTTCTGTGCAGGGATTTTTCTTCTCATGGGGAATATTAACTTGTCATCTTCACTATAAAGTGGATATTCCATATAGATGCTCTGAAGGGAATAAAAATAGAATTTAATAAATGTTCTGAAAGGAAAATTCTTGCAAACATTAATTCAACTTTTTATGAAGCATGTGACTGATAGGAAAAGTTAAAAAAATGCATTTTAAAGTCACTTAAACACATTGCTGCAATCACTAAAATCCTCAGAAGGGTACCTTTTTTTTTTTTTTCAAATTGGTTTCATTCATTCATTCAGCGGTTGGATATTCCCAATGCAAGAATTACACTGGGGTATAATAACTGTAACACCTATTCCCCTATTATATTGTTACAACACTAAAAACAGGGTTTTATATTATGCAGACAAGTGTTTTTCTTCTTTGTATACAAAGCAAACAGATGAGATGGAAGAGGAAAAGGATAAAGGATACACAGCAAGGATAGGTGACCTACCCAAGATCAACTAAGTCATCAACACGGAGAAGAAATTTAGGGACAGACTACATGTTATCTGGAATGGAATACTTGCAGCTACCTTCCCTCCCCTTAAATAGTTTATTACAGGAAAAGAAAACTTATTTCCAAACTTGACAAAAATGACTGTGCCATGGGAGGAGAGGACAAGTGTAATTGCAATTAAAACTAGGAAAGGAAAAGATAAACTTCTCAGGTGCATGGGGCTGAATTATAATTGTGCCTTTAAATAATAATGTTTAAAAAGCCACAGATTAGCCTGCTGTATATTCAGTATCCTGTAGTCCCTGTGGATTTTACTCTGCTAGTCTTTACCAATTATAGAGGGCAGCACTCATCTCTGTTTCAAGGGCCATTGAGCCAGTGGTGCCTGTCATGTGGTCAGTATGATGTCAGAGTGCTGTTACCTTCCCACCGAAGTGGTACCCATTTATCTACTCGCACTTGCATGCTTTCAAACTGCTAAGTCAGTAGGAGCTGGGACAAGTAATGGGAGCTCACCTAGGCACATGATACTTAGGTCTCAATGCCGGGTGATCGGCTTTCCAGCCAACAGGCTCAGTGTCTTGATCATTGAGCCATCACACTGCAATGACAATTTCATTTTAGGGTAGGGATAAGGATCATTAAATCTGGCAACAAAGAGATGAAATTCTCCATTACACTTTTTTTTTGCCCATGGTAGCAATCTCATCCTTTCCTTCTTTATTTCTCAAAAATGTAAGTTATTTTTCTTCTAATGGTTTCTTTTAGGATGTTGATGCTTCCTACATGAATAAGGTGGAGCTGGAAGCCAAAGTGGATGGGCTGACAGAGGAAATAAATTTCCTGAGAGCGCTTTATGAAGCAGTAAGTAAACTTTACTGTCATTTTTCACACTCTGTACATGTTCACGTATGGTGATTTACAACTCCCAGTCAACAAAATGCATATCTGGAAGACACAAGGCTAAGGAAGAATGTTCGTGCTGTTACTGTCTTTAGCTCATGCGCTGATCTCCTTACAGAAGACAAATTAAGTGATCCTTGTAAAGAATTCATTTAAATATTTATATACGACCTGTTTAGTTTGTCATTCTCAAAAGCTGGAAAAGTTGGCATGGGAGGAGAGATTGAGCAAAGGAGTTGTTTTATGAAGGGAGAGGAAGAATTAACAGAAATAAAGATTATTTATCAAAAGAAAATATATAACTTAGCAAATATTAACGATATGCATTCTGTGACGACAGTATTCAGCTTTAGCAACTCACACTGCCGAGTCGGTATCTAAAAAGGAAACATAAAAAAGAGGAAAATTAAATTCTCTCATACATTTATTCAAGGAAAACTAAGGGAGGTCATTTTCTTCTAGTAGTAATTTAAATATGCAGATGTAACAATTGTAATTAAAGAAAGCAAATTATGGTTCTCTTACATTTGAGCCTTGAGGAGTATTATCTTCTCCATTGTTAAATATTGTCAAACATATATTATCACTAATATTGATCCCAAATTATTTGATCCCTAATATAATCACTGTGCAGGTAGGTGAATTGATTTGCTGAATTTTTCATTGGAAATTTATTTTCTCACTATTGAAGAAATTAGATTCATACAGAATTTCAGTCTGTCCAGAATCTATTTTTAACTGCGTTTATGTTACTTTGTAAGCCAAAATAAGGTTTGTTTAGTTTTGACATTTTTTCTTTTTAAATTTATTGGCTGCCAGACTCCAGTGGATTAATGCGATATGTGCACCGAGACATTGTAACTTATTCAACAAACCATGATTAAGCAAATATTAGTCTAGTGCAATGTGCAAAGTACATTTACAGCAATCTTTTGGTTAGATTTAACTCCATCCTTTGACTGAGTGGGCTGCATCTTTTAAACTAAAGTGTGATTTTCAAGGAGAACTTTGCTTAAGCAAAGATTGGTTCTGTATTCCAAAATTCCACTGAAAAATCCACTTTCCCTATATAAGGAGGCTCAAAGAATTAAACTCAAGCTTGACATGACATTGAATACAAAGCTGTTAGAAATTACAAGCACTGAAATTCTACTGATGTAATCATCTATATTTACTTTTCATTGTTCTGACTCCCTTTTGTTTATAGTCTCTAGGGCTTATTTGTCAACCCTGTCCCACTGTAATGTGCAAATGGCTCTGTAGTGGAAACCTGAAACCCTTGCTAAACATATCAAGTTGCTTGTCTCATGTGATTCTTTTGTGCAGGAGATGGATATCAAAGGAGTTTTACAAATCCAGCTATTTTAATGAGTTAATATTGTTTTTTTGTATGTGTATGGCACAATGAGCTGAGCTAATAATTGGTCAACTTGCATGAACAGGAGAAAATTGCTGCCACTATGACCAGGTCTTAACTGGGGTATTTGTTCTCATTATTTTCTGAGTTTAACAGAATCCACAGTGGGGGGGGGGAAACCCCATGTGTCTTCCGTATATAGAAGTGGCTTATAATTCAATGTACATCTATGCTGTACATAATACAAAGCACATGTAATTCAATGAATGCTGAGCTGCCATTCTGATCCTAATCCCATGAAAAATTGCCCATATTAGTTATCACACTTACTGAACATTTAATTGTAGCAGGAAGCTTGGTTTCAAAGACTACCTCATTCCTCTCTTTAGACTTCAGCTGTTGTGTTGCTATACATTCATTCATTTATCTATCTATCTATCTATCTATCTATCTATCTATCTATCTATCTATCTATCTAATCGACTTTATATGCCGCCCTTCTCCCACAGGACTCGGGGCGGCTTACAACATGTTAAAAGCAAAACATATAAATATTAAAAATAAATTAAACAATTTAAATTCGATTAATATTAAAAATTTTAAGACACACAATTAAAAAACCCCTAAAATCAATGTCCATCAGGCCAGGCCGGATTGCTTGAAAAACCAAGTTTTTAAAGAGCAGTGGAAGGTCTTCAGAACAGAACATCCACACCAGAACCACACAGGAAGGCTAATGGGCAACTAATGTCTGGTGGTTGTTGTTTTTTTCCCCTGTCAGGAACTGGCTGAATTGCAGGCCCAGATCTCTGATACATCTGTTGTCCTTCAAATGGACAACAATCGGAACCTGGATTTGGACAGCATCATTTCTGAGGTCAAAGCTCAGTATGAGGAGATTGCTAATAAGAGCAGGATGGAGGCAGAGAGCTGGTACCAAAGCAAGGTGAGCAATGGGAGAAAAGATGGGCTTAAAAGGGAGCCCACTGTGTGATATCCAGTAGATCATTTATAATGGCTTAATGCTGTATTATAGTTTTCAAATACATTGCAGATGTTTAAGAAAGCCCCTTCTGAAAGAGCTGTGGTGGTGCAGCAAGTAGAGTGCTGTATGTAGTACTTAGCTGCCTGCAATTAGGCAGTTCGAATCCCACCAGGCTCAAGGTTGACTCAGCCTTCCATTCTTCCGAGGTGGGTAAAATGAGGACCCAGATTGTTGGCTGACCTTGTAAACCACTCAGAGAGGGTTGAAAGCCCTGATAAGTGGTATATAAATTAAATGCTATTGCTATTGCTATTGCTATTTTAGGAACTGTACTGACTTTTTTGGATAGCTGCTGCAAATGAATCTCAAATTTATGATTAATATGAACACCTTTTATTGCCTTCATAACATATTTGGAACTTCTAGCTCTGACATTGTTAATCTACTCCTTTGAGTAGAAGCTGTAATGATATCACCTTCAGGTATCCTTTTCCTTTGTTATGACTGTTCATTTTGCAATGCCCATTGGATGAATTGTTCCGGAAATTTCTGAAAATAAGCAATCAGACAAATGTACATGTAACACTGGAAATATGTGATGGAGATTGATGTTGTTTGTGCCCTATCCCTTCTGAATTTTTCCTAGTTTCCCACAAACCGTCTTAATAGTCATTTATCCTCTTTCAGCTCACTTTCTCTCCTAACCTTCTCCCCCAATTCACACATGCATACCCCATTCACCTGAAGAAATTTACATGGGCATTTTGTACTTGTCCATCTAGCCTCAGAAAGGAGTTGCTACTTGGGGCAAAGAAGGTATTTCTTTTGTCTTTGCATAGAAAACAATTCTGAAACTTGAACATTATGTAGAGTTCCAGGATGTGATAGGGAACTGAGCCTAGGCAGGAGCCTCATATTTTCTGCATCTTTTATTAATTTTAGTTTGAGGTCCTGCAAGCCACCGCTGGAAAGCATGGGGATGACCTGCGGAACACAAAGAATGAGATCGCAGAGATTAACCGTACAATACTGAGGCTGCAAGCTGAGATTGACAATGTGAAAAACCAGGTGAGTAAGACTGTGTATATATATATAAGTAAGAGTGTGTATACACACACACACACACACACACACACACACACACACACACACACACACACACAAAATATATATGGGAAGATCTGGCCACACATTTGTCTCCTTCATTTTGGCTCTCATCTCCTTAAGTGTTGAGTTCATGATATTCCAAGCCACAAATCTTTCCTTTTTTCCTGCTTGGGCAGCTTTATCAGTTCATTGAATAAATAATATATACATTGTTTTTTTTAAAAAATCAACCTCACACCTGCTTACAGTATATGATTATGCTACGGTTGCCTGCAAGGATTGGATATTTCATGAAAAATGAAGTAAACTGTTTGCACAAAAAAGAGAGATAAGCTATTGTCTCTCCATAATGTGTGTTTGGCTTTAGGGCAGGGAGACTTCAGCAAACATTCAGAGAGACGCAATGCAAACACAGTGACCCCGGGGAATTCACTTCTAAGTGATGAATGGGAGGTCTGAAGTCCAGATGCTTAGCAGTACACTCTCCTTCTACACCCTTACAAAAGAGGGAGCGGAGCACCTAAGCATTTCCTGCCTAGCCAATGGCTAGTCATTTTTATCTCATATCAACAATGTAATAAATGACTGTGGCATGAATGGTAGGCAAAGGGCAGGTGATTAGTGGCTAAAATGTGTAAAGAATGATTGCTGGAATTGGGTATGTCTAGTTTGATAAATAGAAGGACTAGGAGTGACATGATACTGCTATCATGTCTGATATCTCAGGGGCTGCCCCAGAGAAGAGGGAGTCACGCTATTCTCCAGAGCAACTGAAGGCAGGACAAGAAGAAAGGGGTGGAAACTAATCAAGGAAAGAAGCAGCTTAGAACTAAGGAGAAAATTCCTGACAGTTAGAACAATTAAAACTTGCCTCCAGAAATTGTGAATGCTCCAACACTGGGAGTTCTTAAGAAGAGATTGGATAACCATTTGTCCGAAATTCTATAGGGTTTCCTGCCTGAGCAGGGGGTTGGACTAGAACAGTGTTTCTCAACCTTGGCCGTTTGACGATGCGTGGACTTCAATTCCCAGAATTCCCCAGCCGATAAACTGCTGACCCTGAAGATTTGCAGAAGACATTTTGGAAGCCCTCCTGCTCCCAGATGCCCATTTTGTTTTGGCATGGAGAGGAGAATGCCTCCCTGTGCGTTGTTCTCAGGCTAAGGAACATGTTTCCTTGTGAACATGCATTTGATACAGACATTGGATTGAATCTCATGTTGATTTTAATGCTGTGGGTCGCATTTCTCGAACTCCTCTCTAAATTATTGTGGCTGACTGTAGTAAAAGTTCCCCAGGACTGTCAAGCAAAAGCATTTCTTGACTTACTGACTAGAGGTGCCACAAATTGGGTTGCTCTGGGAAGTGGGGGGGAGAGACAGAAAAAGTTGTGTTGCCATTTAGCTGTGGGCCCTTTCTCCCTTAATATATCAACTCACAAGTATGCTGCTAGTGAAGTTTGTGCGTCGGTTCAAATAAAGGGTAAAGCCTTTGCTTCCTCTCCAAAGAGTTTTCGATGACTGAATTATAACTACTAGCATAAGTTCCTCAGCACTGTTTTACAAAGTCAGATTTTTGGCTTGTTTAGTGTAATCTATTTTTGCCCTGCCAGGGGCTTTCCTGATCTTCAATAGGTAGTTTCCCAAGTGTTCCAGCCTGAACTCTTTGTACTTGCTGAACTACTTTCAGTATACAATGCAGGCACTGTACTGCTGCTAATCCATGGTCCCCCCCCCTTTTTTTTTCCTTTTTAAAGACACAGCACTATTTGCTGGACTCCGACCTAGAGGCCAATGCATCACTGTACGATATCAATTCAATGATTGCACTGACTTCTAAAGACAAGTTAATGCCTTGCTGTTGTATGGGAAACTTGTGGCTGCCCTAACAGAAAATTTAGGAGATAGAATTGATTGAAGCTCCCTTTCCTTCCCAGCTGGTTTCCCCTTCTTTTTGCAGAAAAGCTTTTATTCTCTTGTGTGAGTAAGAGAACGGAGATTCCTCACCAATAGTAGGAAGAGCTATAGTCCATTTCATGGCATTAGTATACTATTGCACCATTCTCAAGATATTCTCATTAGCTATTTTGAGACACCCTCCTGGCCATTTTAAAGAGGGCAATTGCAAATGAAGCAAGAATAGTAGACAGGAAGAGGGTGGCATATAAATTTAATAAGTAAATAAAAGTAACATACTCTTTGATATTAGTATATTTAGTAGGAGCTAGTGGGGTCTTATACTGCAAAGGAATTAACATATTGAAAATGGAA
>JANHFR010007623.1:19014-29367 GCA_032468015.1 Mimophis mahfalensis | reverse complement strand
TGCTGGCTGGGGAATTCTGGGAGTTGAAGTCCACGCATCTTCAAACTGCCAAGGTTGAGAAACACTGTTCTAAACTGATTTGGAATAAATGCAGTCCTATTTTAAACCCTTGTTTATTTCAAACTTAATTTATATTAAGATGGCATATGGCTATATCCAGAGGACATGGGACACTCCTTTGGAGCTGTTATATGTGATTCATTCATGTGCACTCCCTGATCACCCAAAGATGCTTTTTCAAAAGGCAACAGGACTTTCTTATTTTTTTCTTCCTTTTATCCTTCTTCTTTCTTTGTTATGAAGGAGCTCATACGGGATCTTTTTCAGGATTTGATCATCTTCTTTGATCAAACAAAGAAGATAACAACAAACAAGGCAAGCTTGTCATTCCATACATTGCAGGAATATCTGAAAAGCTGAGGAAGATTTTCAATCAACACAACATATGTGCCCGCACTAAAGCAGAAGCTTGTCCACCCAAGGATAAAATACCCAGAAACAAACTATATAATGTGATATATGCAGTATAAAGCTAAGGTGACCAGACGACCCGCTTTTGGCGGGACAGTCACGCTTTTTATTAATTTGTCCTGCGTCATGCCTTCTTTTTAAAATGTCCCACTGTGCCGCCGCTGCCGCCATTCCTCCTCCCCCTGTAACACCACCACCGTCCTTCCCTTCCGTCCATCCGTCTGTTCCGTTCCGTTCCTTCCCCGCCAGTCACCGTCCCATTCACTCCTCCTCTCCCTGTAACGCCATACACATAAATACCCACAAAACATAAGAAAACACACACACACACACACACATGTATGTATATGTATATGTATATTTATATGTATATATGTATGTATTCAGGTCTTTTCCTGTGTAAGGTTGAGGGTACCTTGGTGACATTTTGATGAGGTCACACATTTCGATGAGGTCACACTCATCATCTTCAGGCTGGTGTCTTTGGCTTTGTGCTTCTGGGAGCAATGTGTTTCCGGAGGTTCCACTGCATCAGCATATGGCACACATCCATGCCAAAGCTCCATTTTAGGCCCATGTGCAATTTGAAACTATTTTTGTGTGTGTTCTTAAACCATTACTAGAAATTGGCAGCAGTTTTGCCTTTTTGAAGGAGGATACCCATAACTAACAAGATAGCTTAAAACAGAAATGCTGTATGCCCAAACACCTAAAAACCCAGGGAAAAACCACAAAAATCGCAGTTCTGCTCACAGATAAACGGAGGCTTATATCATTTCGTCATCCAATATAGCCTTTGTTTCATTGCCCAAAATGTCAAACGCAGTGGCTATCAAAATTCTTCCGATTTGTAAATTCAGCAAATCATTAGAATTGGCAGTATAAAGAAAGAGAAAATTCTTTAAACTTTCAACTTTCAGCTAGATCTATGATTATAAGTTTCTAGTTTAGTATGGAGTCCCAGCAGATCCAATTTGAGTCTGAGGCAAGCAAAATTCCTCAGCATATCCAGTACACTGAATTGAAAAAGAGTGGGAAATGAATCTTATTTCAACACTAGCCATTGGACAGTGTGCGCCACCCCTTGATCAGGTGGTGTTGGCACAGAGTAAATAACTTTAGGTGATATAGGGGGACTGGCAGGAGGCTGCTTGCTGTCTTTCCTCATGATCTGCAGCAGTTGCTTTAGGCTGATTAATGATAGATGAGCCCTAAACCCCAGAAACTCCTTGAAAAAATGGGCCACACTACCAGCAGCTTTACCCCATGCCTTTTGCACTCTATACCTACTTTGTACATACAGAATTGTAACTTTACTAATGACTATTTTTAAATCCAGTGCAAATCCTTTTAAATCTACACTCTACATTTGGCAGCCAACAAATGTGCATGAGGCAAATGTTTGCAAAATCATATGCTTTATTTGGACCTTATGAATAAGTAACATCTGTTTCTGCTAATGGAAAATATCCTTTTGGTCACCAAGGGATCACAGTCACATGTTAGCCTAGGAAAAGCCTTTGTGAACCACAAGTCAGATAGACTCATCACTCTGCACCTAATAGATATATACCAAAACAAAGCCAACATTCCTGTCCAAATTGGGAGGTAACAGAATGTTCTCTAGAGGACGTCACAACCAGACAATAGAAAGGAAAGAAAAGGATTCAATTTGTTACTATTAGGAATTTCACTATCTTTCTCTCTCTATTCCATCATGTACCAGTATTGCTTTTTGTTAGCTCAATTGCTTTCACTGGTTGAGTGCATACTGCAGCTCTACAATTGACAACTAAAAATATACATCCCATTCAAAAAATTGTGGGATGGTTTTAGTAATTTAGAAAAGTTAAGATTTAATGGAGACTTGAATTTATTTATTAGATGCATAATTGGATAAACATTAAATCTAAAACACAGTAGATTAGAAGACTAGAAAAGAAAATCGGTGCTTTTAATATTATATACTTTTGTTCTATAAAGGATATGGATGATATTCCTTAGAATTTAGGCATTTGAAGTGTTCAAGAAAGAGCATCAGATTATTTTTCATTCAAAGGAATTAGGTAATCTATGACATAACATTATTTAGCAAGTGAGTGAGAAAAGAAAGAATTCTGCATATATATCCCTAGTATTTTATTGTCACAACTCTCTCAGGCAGGATTAGTATAAATATAGATTTTTTTTGAGGCCCTGTTGTACTACTACATCTGTGAATACTGCAGAATTATATGGATAAATACCTTTGACATTATGTAACATATCAGACTGTTAGTGGCTGATAGTGATTCTGATCCAAAGTAGCTCCTTAGGTCTCTGGGTAGAGCTACACAACTATTTAAAATTTAACTAAAGTTTGCAGCTTTGTAAAGACTTAGAGAGACTATAATAATGTTCATGAAACAGAACTGGGAATATTTTATAGCCTGCATTGACTTGCTTTCGATTGAACCTGTGCTTCCATGTATCAAAGGCACTCTTCAAAATTACCAATTTAATCCTTCATAAAGTGATTGGTGATTTTGAATAATTCTTCTCCATCCTTGCACTTTAGCATATTGAAAAGCAAACAAAAAAAGCAATGTTTACATCATTGTATTAATTTCTGCTCATTTGGTGGATATTATTCATTGAAAGGATGGTAAATACCCGTATTTTTCGGACCATAAGATGCACCTGACCATAAGACGCACCCAGTTTTTAGAGCAGGAAAACAAGAAAAAAATATTCTGAACCAAATAGTACTGGTATACTAAAATATTTAGCTCCGTCGTTCTGAGAGAGCCAGCTTGGCTTGCCCCCGCTCGTGCACGCGCTGGACAGCATTCAGACCATAAGACGCACCCTCATTTCCCCCCCCCCCACTTTTTTTTGGGGGGGGAAAGTGAGTCTTATGGTCCAAAATTTACGGTATGTCAAATTCAGTTACCGTACTAACATTTTTTTCAGTTTGATAAATACCCAAGATTGTTGGACTTGATTTCTTATTTAAATTATTAATAAAAATTGTATATATTTTTTGTATATTTTCTCAAACATGCACAATGTAATTTGAGTTTTTGCCTAATGTTGTAATTTTTCTATAAAATTACAGTAATTCAATTTTGCACAGTATTTTCCTGGTTATATGCATGTTAATATTTTATGTTACAGGTGAACCACTCTGCAAAATTAAAAAAGGGTCAACTTTTGAACGTGAATTAGGTTTCAATTTTTGCAGTAAAGACTGCAAGCTATGTTTGCAAGCAACTATGAAATAAACAATTTTTTCCTGTCCATAGTTTCAATCATGTTTTTCATCTTCTCATTCTAACCAATCCTCATTTTTCTCATCAGTCTTGTTTTAAATTACTTTATCCTTTCAATGCTTCCTTATGACTTCTATAAATCCATTGATCAAGTAATCAAATCAATTGTCTCCCCATCCACTTTCAGGAATGGTGGCATTGAAGTCAATAATATTCTCTTGGTTTCCATTCTTAAATTATTTCTATTTATTATTATTTATTTATTTATTTGATTTCTATACCGCCCTATTCCTACTGGACTCAGGGCAGTGTACAGGGCATTAAAACACAACCAAATACAAAAGTTAAAAAATATATTAAACAGAACACGCCCTAACAAACAAAGATAAAATTATATCCTCAATCCAGGCCAGCTAGTGCAAAAAGCCAAGTTTTCAACTCTTTGCGAAAGGAATGGAGGTCAGGGGCCGTTCGGAGATCTAGCGGCAATTGGTTCCATTAGGCGGGTGCCCCAACAGAGTATGCCCTCCCCCTAGGCATTGCCTGCCAGCATTCTGAGACCAGCGGCACCCAAAGGAGACCCTCCCTGTGTGAGCGGACCGGGTGTTGGGACGATAACGCTGGCAGCAGGTGTCCCCTCAAATATTCCAGGCCCAACCCATTCAGGGCTTTATATGTTAACACCAGCACCTTGAATCTCACCTGGAGGGCAACTGGAAGCCAATGCAGCTCACGGTGTTACATGGGAGTATCGGGAAGCTCCCATCACAACTCACACAGCCACATTCTGCACCAGCTGAACCCTCTGGGTGGTCAAGGGCAGCCCCATGTAGAGCGTATTACAGTAGTCGAGGCGGGAGGTCACCAGCACATGAGTGACTGTGCGTAAGGCATCCCGGTCCAGATAGGGGCGCAATTGGCATACCAGGCGAACCTGGGCAAAGGCTCCCGTGGCAACAGCCCCCACATGATCTTCTAACATGAGAGCCGTGTCCAGGAGAACCTCCAAATTGTGTGCCCTGTCCACCAGGGGTAACACCTCATCCCTTATGGATAAGGATGGAATCAACTGGGTAGCCCGGGATGCCAACACGAACAGGCACTCAGACTTGGCGGGATTCAGCCGAAGCCCGTTTCTCCTCATCCAGACCCGAACCACCTCCAGGCACCAGGACATCACCTCGAGGGCATCACTGGCATCACTAACAGGATACATATATAACTATTCTTTCTTTTCTTTCATCCTATGCCCACATTACTGCATCAGAAATTATATTGATTTTTTTAAAAGATTACTTTAAAGATTAAAGATTTTTTTAAAGATTAAGGTAAAGGTAAAGGTTCCCCTCACACATATGTGCTAGTCATTCCCGACTCTAGGGGGCGGTTCTCATCTCCGTTTCAAAGCTGAAGAGCCAGCAGTGTCTGAAGACATCTCCGTGGTCATGTGGCCAGCATGACTAAACACAGAAGGAGCACAGAACGCTGTTACCTTCCCACCAAAGGTGGTCCTTATTTTTCTACTTGCATTTTTTATATGCTTTCAAACTGCTAGGTTGGCAGAACCTGGGACAAGCAACGGGAGTTCACTCCGTTATGCAGCACTCGAGATTCGAACCACTGAACTGCCGACCTTTCTGATCGACAAGCTCAGCGTCTTAGCCACTGAGCCACTGCATCCCCCCCCCTTTTAAAGATTACATTAATAATTTATATTAAGGTCAAGCAAGCCCTTTTGCTCTTGTGCTCTGTGGGACATTTCTCTCCTCCCTGAGCCCACCTTAGGACACTTGCATTACGGTTTGATATAAACTGCATTCATTTTTTTTCTTAAAATAGAAGGAACTGTTTATAGCTTTCTAATACAAGGTCCTTACACCTTCGTCTTGAAGTACACAAAGCATGCATCTAAATATCTTAACTTTCACTGCAGAATCGTGCTCTACAGCCAATTGTTTGCAGGCTCCTTGGTTTCCCATGTTAAGTTCAAAAGAAAGGCAAGGTGTTTTCAGAATGGTCAGCCCTCTTCTTTTTAATTACAGAAGAATCTTAACACAGAAAAGTTTTGTAATATTTCTCTGAAATTTTAGAGGCCAGCCATGCAAGAAATGACATTTCATTCTGCTCTAATGTAATTATTAGTATACAGGTACTTTAGCTTTCCAATCTTATTTTGAATCTTGCCTCTTATTAATTTTTGGACTTGTAATCCAAAATATGTAGCTGGTCCCTGATTACCCACCGATTTATTAATTTTCTCAATTAATGCAGCCTTCCTCTGTTTTCTCTTTTCCAGAATCATAAAGAGCACAACAGACTCAAAGGCAATTTTTGAGCCTTCAAACACTATTGGAAAGAAGAGGGGGCTGTTATTTTGCTTTCATTCATTCATTCATTCATTCATTCATTCATTCATTCATTCATTCATTCATTCATTCACTCGTTTGTTTGTTTGTTTGTTTGTTTGTTTGTTTATTTGTTTATTTATTTGTTTATGTATTTATTTGTTTATGTATTTATTTATTTATTTATTTATTTATTTATTTATTTATTTATTTATTTATTTATTTGAACTTTTATGCTGCCCTACTCCCGAGGGATTCAGGGGGGCGTACAGAATAAAAACAAACAATACAAACATTAAAACAGTATTAAACTAAAGTTCAATAAACTGAAGACAAACACCCCAGTTAAAATTAACAATATCCCTCCCCATGTTCAACCCAGGTAGGCTGCCCTGAACAGCCACGTTTTCAACTCTCGATGGAAAGAGCGGAGATCGGGGGATGTCCAGAGCTCAGGCGGGAGCTGATTCCAAAGGGCTGGGGTGCCCACAGAAAAGGCCCTCCCCCTGGGTGTCGCCAGCTGGCACTGTCGAGCTGACGGCACCCGAAGGAGGCCAACCCTATGAGCGTGAACTGGGCGATGGGGAGCTGATGCTGGCAGAAGGTGCTCCCACAAGTACCCTGGTCTGTTGCCATATAGGGCTCTGTAGGTCATGACCAGGACCTTGAAGCGCACCCAGAAGACAACTGGTAACCAGTGCAGCTCATGCAGGAGGGAGGTAATATGGGAGTATCGAGATACTCCCATCACCACCTGCGCAGCTGCATTCTGACCAGCTGTAACCTCCGAGTGAACCCCAGGGGCAGCCCCATGTAGAGGGCATTGCAGTAGTCCAGACGAGAGGTGACGAGGGCATGAGTGACTGTGGATAGGACATCGCAGTCCAGGTAAGGGCGCAACTGGCACACAAGCCGAATTTGCACGAAAGCCCCCCTGGTCACAGCTGTCAGATGGTCCTCCAAGGACAGCCGGGAATCCAGGAGGACACCCAGATTACGCGCTTGCTGAGAGGGGGGGAAAACCTCTCCCCCTACCATCAGCGATGGAACATCCTGGAAAATCCGTGATGCCAGTATCCACAGCCACTCTGTCTTGGCCGGGTTGAGTTGGAGCCTGTTCCTCCCCATCCAGACCTGCACCGCCTCCAGGCAACGGGACATCATGTCAAGGGCATCACTGGGTTGGTTATATACTGACCTAGAAAGCAGAAGACTATAAATTTTAGTCCCACCATAGGGATGAAAGTTGGCTGGGTAACTTTGGGCCGACCATTCTCTCTGTCAGACCAACTCAACTCACCATGTTCTTGTAAGGAAAATAGGAGAAGGTAAGAGTATTATGTATGTTTTCTGTCTTCAGTTGTATATGGGGTAAAAAGAAGATGGGATAAAAAAAAAATCAGATAAATAAATTAATAAATAACATAATACATTTAATAGGATTTTTTTTTTGTTTTGATAAAAAGAATCTTTTTGCAAATTCTTTGCCATAGGTCTTAGCTAGGAATTTCATAATATGCTTAGGAAAATAATGTACCAACAATTCAAACCAAGGATTGCTAATAACTCATGAATGAAGGCAAATACACATGTCTCAGGAAAGGGAACTTAAAATGGAACTGTTTAAAGTAGACAGAACTGAACTGGAAACAGAGATTACTGACAAGTTTAATAAAGAGCTATTAAAACAAACATGGCATTTAGCCTAAGTATGCATTCATTAGTATGTATAACAAGGAAAGTGGATAGTTTCTTAAAGATGGAGTATCTGTTCTCTTCACCAACTATTATCCATCCACAGACATTCAGTGAAATAAACTGATATAGACCTATTATTAACCTTTATAAGGTCCAGGGTTGATGCTGCTTTGTGACTTCATTTCAAAAGATTCTCAGAAACATATATGTGTATGCATGTATGTGTATCTGTGTGTGCGCAAATGTATATGAAAGAATCCTATAACTCAGTGGTTCTCAACCTGTGGGTCGGACCCCTTTGGGGGTCGAACAACCCTTTCCCAGGGGTTGCCCAAGACCATCGGAAAACACATATTTCAATACAAATACAGGTGTTTGTGAAAATAATTTTATGGTTGGGGGTCACCACAACATGAGGAACTGTATTAAAGGGTCGCAGCATTAGGAAGGTTGAGAACCACTGCTACAACTGAAAATGACTTTTGATCCAACTGCCAGTTACAGAGGCTATTTGTAGATAGGCATGGTCAAGATGTTCTGCAGCAGACAATATCAAGGATTAGTACAAAGCTTTCATAGACTCTGAATATGCTCTTAAGATAGTTTGCATTGTGAAGCCATTGCCAATTATTTCCCCGACAAGTAATGAAGGGAGAACACATACATACTTCTTTCTCATTTTTGCCTACTGGCAAAAGTTTAATGTTATTTTCAAGATTCAGAAGTAATCCAAAAAGGAGACTAATGTTACCACTTGCAATTTGTGCATGTGTCATATGAGTGAAGCAAAGGGGAGCCAAACTACCTACAATAATTCTTTATATTTTAAGGCATGATGTCATGCTTCATCATCAATATTGTAGGTTCTTAATTCTACATTATACCATTTCAAATCACTGCCTTTCTAGTCATTCTATAGTCGTAACTCTAAGTTGCCCAGAATCAGAATTACAATAGGTAACAAACAAACAAACAAACAAACAAACAATATATACCTATTACAATAGGTAACAAACAAACAGACAGACAGACAGACAGACAGACAGTGATAAAATCCTGTGGGGAATACTAAAAATAGTATTTTTTATGCTACTGTATAAAAGGGCATAGAATTGAACTAACTAAATTTAACACATTTAATAAAGGATAAAAAAGGAGCATACATACATATATTTCAGGGAAAAAAGGCTGAAATCTCTGTAAAAAACCCAGCTTTTAATGTTTTATTATTAAATCAGTCATTGTTTTTGGCTAATAAAATGGAAAATGCTTTTATGGATTTATAACAAAGCAAACTAGGGTTGCATGAAAAATAACTTTCAGCAATTGAGTACAGGTGGAGACTTGTTTAAACTCCAAAGACATAAAGGCTTAGTATGTATGACTGAAAAAGGTAACATGGCACAATAAAAAAAATCTTACTTTCTTTAGTCATCAATCCACTGGGTATTCCATGTCAAATATACGCTACAACAATTTACAGTAAAAGTACACAGTGGAAGTGCCAATGTTAACACTCCTTAGGATTGGAGAGGGTCCAGATTTTTCTTGCCAATATTTAAGGCACACTGAAATGTCTTTTCCATTGGACGTGTCAGCTACAACATGCTTTGCTATATTTGGCAACACGAGTATGCCAAGCATAAAGTCCAGCGAGCCTGATGTACATTTTTATTTCAACCATGATGAATTGTGCTTCATTTGTTTAAGCGCACATGGCAGTTTTAGTGTTCCTACTATAAATTTTGGCTAACTTCTATTGACATGCTGTATTAAACTTAAAAAAACAAATTACACTTCAGCCATTTTAATTGACTAAATGTGTCAGAAACACAATAAGTATAACATTAAAGGTCAAGACCTCAGACTATACTATAATGGGTGTTATGGCAAGTGTCCAAGTTTTTTCTTCTTCTTCTCCCTTTCTTTTTCTTTGGTACATTTCATTTTTCACAAATGTTTGGCACAAGGCAGGCATTTAACATTCTTGGGCGCTTCACATTTGATAAAAGAATTCTTTTGTCATCTGTGATCACATTATTTTAAATTTTCTGTTTTTAAACATTGGTTGCTTATGGTCATCTATAAACACATTCTATGAAATGATATACTGGTTTGGAAAGAGGAAATAATGATTTTTGCCAGGTAATGCAATTGAAAAGTGGGAAAACATGCTTAGAAAACATAATTCCTTTATTAAATAGGTGAGGTATTTCATGGTTCTGGCCAAAATAATCTTGGCAATAAATCATTCCTAGAGGATTTTACTAGAATCTGTCTCAGTTTTGATTCATGTCTTTTATATTAAGTGCCTGATGCACATATCTTCTCAGTTTTTAAATCTAATTTGTTTGGAGTGATATTTTTTGACTATAGATATGCCAAGACTTCAGATTTTCAAAACAGGAAACAGGAACCACCTTATTGGTGAGAAAGAACAGCATATAAATTAAAAGAAAGAAAGAAAGAAAGAAAGAAAGAAAGAAAGAAAGAAAGAAAGAAAGAAAGAAAGAAGGAAAGAAAGAGAAAGAAAGAAAGAAAGAAAGAAAGAAAGAAAGAAAGAAAGAAAGAAAGAAAGAAAGAAAGAA
>JANHFR010007622.1:26735-38132 GCA_032468015.1 Mimophis mahfalensis | reverse complement strand
CCTTTGGAGTTGACTTCCTGGCCTACCTAGCAGGACTGACATAAGTAAACAATCTCTCAGAGAAACAAAGTGTTTTGGGAAAAACTCAACTGTTTCACCAGCAACTGTTTGTAAACGGTGTTTTTTCAGATCAGAACTCCTTCACACCTAGACACTAAAGGGATGTGCATGTGACTTCTTTGTGCCTTTTACCTCCAATACAAAGGGCTGAACATCAGCCTCAGGATTTAATGACAATCTGTTCATCTTAACAGAGCAATTATGGAAGTGCAATCAAAATCTGGATTATGTTCATGAAGAAGAACTTGTAAAAATGCCTGAGCCTTGAGTATCTCCCCCTTGAGCACCAGTCCAAGGGATGGTGAAGGGGAAGACCCTTACACTGGCCACCCCATGTCCTTTTGTACTGCGTTCATAATGCTTACTTCCCTCGGAATTAACACATAAAGCATGGTGGCTTGGCCTTGCCTGTCTTAAAAACCTTATGTACCCATTCAGATTCAGAAACTGATCTCAAGAACTTTTGTATTGATCATTTGATTCATCCAAGGTAATTCGTATATTTTTTAAAAAATGTTGTTGGTATAATTGCTGAAGGAGGATTAATGCTTTAAAAAGTGGTGCTGCTTATCCCGAGATATTTAACACGTTTCTTTAAAAAAGCGCTTTTTTTCAGCCCACCCATTGTTTTCGGAGGATCTCCTTCTAAAGCGTATTGATTTCAGGAATGAGGATAACTCCACCACTTAAAACACTTGGAGTAAAGCCCCCTAATCCCATGTAATTTATCCTCTACCCTTTCACCAACGCAAAACCTAACAAATCACAGCCAAAGCTTCGAGAATGCCTCCACCATCTGCACAGCAAAAAAGCAGCCGCAACGTTGCCGACGTGCTGCAGTCACTCCGTTTGTTTCCGCCGCTGATCCCGGCAGCACAAAGACGCGAGTCCGCCTCCAGCCGCATCTCCATCCGGGTAACTGTGGAGGGGTGGCTCGGATGCTTCCCTCCCAGGCCCTGGAGTTCCTTCGAGTATGGGGCAGCTTGCCCCAGAAGCAGATACCCGGGGTCCCCTTTTGGGGGTCTCCGAAACGCGAACGCTTCAGGCTTCGGGGAGCCCTGATCTCGACACGACCCCGACAGAAGACGAGCAGCGACAGCGACGTTTCGCAATCAAAGGTTGCTAGCTGCCAGCGGCTAAGTTACAAACACGTGAAAAAGGGGGCAATTCTGGGGACGCGAGGTTGCCGAATTGAAGGGGTCTTCCTGAGTTTTTGAAACCCACCTCTGGAGCGGGCAGGAATTAGGCCAAGTCGTGTTGAAGTAACCTCAAGGAGCAGTTTTTGCACAGCGAGCGTCCCGCTTCTTCATTTCTGCACGTGCTTTGAAGGATTCAACCTTTATCTCACATGGAACCTGATTTCTTTCCATTAAAATCAGTTTCAGTAAGAACCAGATCTTTAGGTAGTTCAGACGTCCTGCTTCAGTTACCAAGAGACCATAGGATGTTTAAATGTCTGCGGAGTTTCTCAATCATTCAGGTCATGGTTGCCCCAAAGGTGCTTTTAACCAGAAAGTCCAGTTGCCTCTTGAAAAAGCACCTTTGGGACATAGGAGGTTTTATTAGCGTAAAATTCATCTTATTGGGATGAAAAAGAAAAGTAAAAAAATGTGATATTGTGTGGGGGTGTGTGGGGTGCACGCGTGCACATGCTGTAACTGAAACTTTTTCCTAATTTATATTATAGGTGAATTTAATAGTTCAACTATTTTATGAGGCTCCCTGAACCTAGAGCCCTCCCGGTATTTTATATTTCGATTTTGGAAACTTCTTTTTTGATTATGAAAGTTGAGGGAAAGTTATCAAGCTTTAGTTTACCTTTTTTAAAAAAATAGCGGGAGAAGATGTGAATAGTTTGGAAGCTTATTTTATATCATTAAATCATGGTTCTTGATTAGGGTTGCATTGTAATATTTGCAATATTGAGACCATTTTTACCCATGAAAAAGAGTGCACCTGATTTAATTGGGCATTGATTTATTCTTACGTATGAATATTATTTGAACACGTTAATTGAATTCCAGGGGACAGACTTTCTGCTTCAAAAAGCTCAGAACTAGATAAATCTGTGTTAGCTTAATTGACCAAAATAAGCAAAGAATAATTAGGTACACAGTGTGAAAAATAAAGGGAAAGGTAAAATAAAAAATAAAAACATAATCTCCTTCGTTTGGAAATTTATGATGGAACACTTTCTTTGAAGCATAGATGATTTTTGTGTAGCAGTTTTGTGTGTAAACCATATTATGGACATGGAAATACTGGTAGGGTCTTTTACAGTCCAGGTTTAGGCCCAGTAGAAAGTTGGGCGGATTTTTCCCGTGGATGACCGTTTAATCACAAGCAGACTGTTAATTCTGCAGAAGTACATTTTCATGGGTGAACCCAGTGAAATCAGTGTATACCTCTTTTCTAAAGACAGACTGCTTTCATAAAACAAGAAAGAAACCAAATAATGTGCAGCAGTAATTATTCTGATCTAAAGACCCCCAGACTGCATTTTTTGCTGTTCAGTGGCACAGTCTCATAAGCTGAAAATGAAGATGGTGTTTCCTTCAGAGAAAGAAACGAGTGGTAGTAATGTATAAGGAAGTGTAGTAATAGCACCAGAAACACTTCAATGTGTTAGGTTATGTTTTAACTGTACTTCTTATTAATCTTCCACCCAGAGAAAAGTGGTTTTGTTTATTGATAAATGTAGAACGTCAAATTCATTCCAAATTCACACATCTGTACTTAGAAATTGTACCAGGAGAGTCATTTTATGTAATCTCCCTAAAAATCTGGAGATTTAAAATGCCACGTTGTCCTAATTAACAGAATAAAAGGGTTCCTGCTCAGGTAGGAAACCCTATACAATTTCAGACAAATGGTTGTCCAGTCTCTTCTTAAAAACTCCCAGTGTTGGAGCATCCACAACTTTTTGTTCTACTGTCAGGAAATTTCTTCTTAATTCTAGGTTGCTTCTCTCCTTGATTAGTTTCCACCCATTGTTTTTTGTCCTGCCTTCAGATTCTTTCTACTAGTCATACCCAATCTCAGCAATCATTCTTTATATATTTTAGCCTTCAGTCCCTAATGATCTTTGTTGCTCTTCTCTGCACTCTCTCTAGAGTCTCAACATCTTTTTTACATCGTGGCAACCAACACTGGATGCAGAATTCCAAGTGTGATTTCACCATTACCTTCACATGATCTTGATTCTATCCCTCTGTTTGGCTGCTTTTTGGCAGCTGCAGCACACTGCTAGCTCATATTTAAGTGGTTGTCCACTAGGACTCCAAGATCCCTCTCACAATTATTACTATTGAGCCAGGTGCCACCTGTAATTATACCTATGCATTTGATTTTTCTTGCCTAAATGTAGAACCTTACTTTTTTCATCGTTTAATTACATTTTGTTAGATATGTTCAAGTCTGTCAAGATCCTTCTGTATCTCAAGCCTATCTTCTGGAGTGTTGGCTATTTCTAACATTTGGAATAACAATTCCAATTGTTATATATTCTTTCGTTCTGTTGGTTTTAACCTGTATATTTATAATGAACTAGTTGATAACCTTTCGTTGCCGGGTATTTATTTATCCTAATTCTGTATTAGACAAGAATGGCAATGTCACATGACAATGTAAGTGCAGAATGGGCTGTCCTCCCTCCTTTCATTAACGTCTCTGCAATTCCTGAAGAGGCAATGACAAGAGCAACTTCTCCCTGAACCCTGATTTCAGTGACAATTAAATTAGTTAAAAAGGTTTTCCCTGTGCTCCCAGAAGCATCAAGAAATGTTACTTTGTATGTGATCTTCGTGATGTATGTCGTGTCGGTCTCGTAGTGGAGCAGGCAGGCCCCATTACAAACACCCCTTGTGGAGTACTGTGAAGCCATTACCATGGCAACTCCGCTGCGCTGTAGACTGTACCTTCATGGAACACCCCCCCCCCGAGGGGTGTTAGGAGTGTCTTACCCCCACAGTATTTGTTTCCAGAGAGTAAGTCATCTATGTACCAGGCATGGTTGAAATAGCTTGAGCCATTCCAGAGTTATGCTGGAACATATACACACACATCCATTTTATATATATATAGAAGAAGAAGAAGAAAGAAGAAGATAAGCTATTGTGCATATTTCGCAATTGTGACAATTTGATAGTTTTTCCTCTAGTCAGTACTCAAAGGCTTTTGAGCTTCAAATAGAGATTTATGGATCTCCTTTTTTCATGATACCATAAAATAGAAATGATAATTTAATCTTTTTTTCCTTTCTGTCTTTGGCAGGTGGGCTTTTTCTTGCTTCCGTTGCTACTGCAGGAATGCTAGCAGGTTTTGGTATGACACTTGCTGTGACGAAAAAGAAAAGTCCTAATTGGTTCAATAAGGTTAGTTTATTTGAAGTTCTTGTGCGGTTCTGATATTTCAAAAGTGTGTCATATTGGAATAATAGTGGTGCAGTATAGATTTATTATGCAATGTGATATATAATAAGATACAATACTATATGAGTTACTGTAGATAGATGCCTGCTAAGAAAACAGCTTTTTTGGGGGGAGGGGGGATTACAAAGAAATATAGGTAAAAATGAAAGCTAAAATAAATGGCACAGGGTTAAGTCTAAAGTCACGATCTCCTAAACGTTGAACCAGCAGGCATTTTGTTGAACTCTGTTTTATGGGTGGAATACAAGTCTTTGTCAGATTAAGCATGATAAATAGAACAATGATGGGTATTTATTATTATCAGCTGGAGTTCAAATATCATTCCAGAAATCCAGTCCTAATATCATTGATGTCATTGTAACACAATCTACTTTTTAACATTTACTAAATTTATATCCTGCTTTTTTCCACCATGAGGCTGTGTATGAAAACCTCTAAGAAAGTTTCCTGCCCAGACGCTGAACAGGTTCATAGGAACCTAGGTTTTTTATATATATAAGAACATCAGTGCTATGTGCCCTATAACTTCCAGTTCACCAAGCTCTGCTTATAGCAATCAGGTTTGCTGCTGAAAAAGATGGTTTCAGATTCAGATGATGAAGATACAGTGAAATTATACTAAATTCTGAATTCCAAACCAAAACACAAATTCTGCCTTATCTTCCCTCCCTAGTACAAGCCTTTCATGATTATTACCACCAACGGCCTGGTAGAAATGATCCTTTTGAAATAATATCAATAGAGGAATAAAAAATTTAAGCAAACAATTGTTTTTACTTGGATACATTTTTCCTTAATTGTAACGGTGTCCAGTTTTGGTCATCATGATCAGAGGTGGTATTCAGCCAGTTCCGACAGGTTCCGGAGAACCAGTAGGGTTAATTTTGACTGATTCAGAGAACCGGCAAATACTACCTCTGATTGGCCAACACCAGCAAATTCCACCTCTGATTGGCCAACACCAGCAAATTCTACCTCTGATTGGCCAACAGCAGAGTCATGCCCACTAAGCTATGCCCACAGTACCAGTAGTAAAAAAAATTGAATCCCACCACTGATCACGATTCAAAAAAGATGCTGAGGCCCTAGAAAGAGTGCAGAGAAGAGCAACAAAGATGATAAGGGGACTAGAGGCTAAATTGTATGACGAATAACTAGGCATTAGGCATGTTTAAGTTAACAAAGAAAAGGCTCAGAGGAAACGGGATAGTACTCTTCTTCCAGTACTTGAAGGTATATCATTGGGAAGAGGGTGTTGATTTATTCTCCATAGCACTTGCAGGCAGGAGAAGAAGCAATGGGTGGAATCTTGTCAAAGGCAGATCCAGCCTGGAACTAAGGAGGAATTTCCTGGCAGTATGAATGGTTGTTAATCAGTGGAACAGCTTTGCGATCAGCATTGTGGGTGCTCCATCCCCGAAGGTCTTGAAGAAAAGATCAGGCAACCCTTTGTCCAGGATGATATAAGGACTCCTGCCTTTGGCAGGAAGTTTAGCTATTTTCTCCAGTAGACATGTGTTAGAAGTGTTTTTTCCTATATTAAATGATCTAAGATAGTTTTAACTGAAAGATGGCTTGTCCATTTCATCATTTAACAAATTGCCTAGCTGCTTCTTCATGTTGAGCACTTCTGCTATTTCCACTCCTCAATTCCTCAAAACGCCTGAAGATTATTGATAATGCTGACCTATCTTGCAGAACAGAAGGTGAGCAAGGAATAATTATCATTCCTCAAAGTTTATAATCTTGGAGAAAGAAAGATGCCTCCTCTTCCCCCATTTCCATGCAAAAGAGAAATAAAACAAACAGCTTACTACACTTCCCTACTCTTCCATAGAGTATGGCCTTCCATACTCTTATTTCATTTTGTGGTCTTTTGTCTTATTGTATGCCAAAGGAGTCCATGTAGGATGGGGATAAAGAGCTGCAAAACTGCCAAGCCACCTTTCCCCCTTGAAAGACCTGTTAGGGCAGGTGTAAGTAGGTGAGGCATGAATTCTTGTGCAAATTGCCTACAACACTATAGAATTATATCTTGAAACAACTACTAATTTTAGGGTGGCTTTAAATATATCACAGGTGAGTCAAAAATAATTCAACTCAATACTCAAACGAGACTTAAGGAGGTCCAGTGTACTGAACTAGTATAAAGTCTTCGTTATGCAGGTATTTGTAATAATCATTTGTTTAATAAAACTGGTATAAGGCATGAAAACATGACGTGCCATGGTGCTTATTCAACTAATTTTTATTTCTGTTAATTGATTAAATTTCTCTGCGAATACCAGTGGACTTGATATTATTTAGGTGAATAAAGAACCATAATTACAGAACCTTAAGCAGTAATAAAATGTACTTTCTAATCTTCAAAATAGTTCTCTTAGAGATACGAAACTGGTAGCCTAGAATAGCTATATAAGAGATTAAAGTTAGGTTTCCCACCCAGTATTTCTGCTCATGACTTGCCATCATTGAGCAAAACAAGTTTTCAAAGTAATGTTACTAAATTATACATATTTCGGGGGTGCCTGTGTCAAGTATTCTGCTAGGACTAATTGTGATTTTCTTATGTGAAAAACAGAAGTGCCCTGAGTTGATTTTTTAAAAAAGCCCCACAGGCAAACAATAACAAGCATGTGACCAAAACTTTCTTAAAATAGTGGCTCCTTCCTCTTTTTATTAATGAGATCTTTTCTGTACCGCTAGGGAAAAGTCCAAAATATCTTGTTCCAGCCATTTTTTCAACACTTGTCTTGAGGTTCTAAGTAGCTTTTGTGTACATCATATGACAGCATTTGAATGACACAGTTATCTTAGTATTTTATCCCCTCAAGGAGTTTTCTCATGACCAAGCATTCCTGAGCTATTATTAGTATAGCCCAAGTCATCAGTTTTCCATTATAATTCTCCCAAAGCATTCCTTTTTGTAGAAATTCCCATACCATATTTCATATTTCTCTCTTTTCATGATAAAAAAATGAAAAATTCCTTTGATGTATTATCTCCAAATCCTTATCCTATACATAATGTTGTGTGTTACGTAGTTGTTGGAAAAAATGCTGAGAATAAAAACATTCATGAATCATACATTTATGAATGGTAACCCATTTTTATCTTCTTTTAAAACATATAGTTTATTAATGGTCCTGTATAAAAGATTGGAAACTTACATGTTGATAGCCTCAAAGGTGCTTTTTCAAAAGGTAATGTGATGCCCCGGGGTATGATACGAAGGCAACCCAGCTAGAAAACAGGTATGAGTCCCTTTATTTGCTCCAACTTTGCCCACAATGTCCTGTTACTCTTCAGCCTGGAGAACAGCACTCCCACAAACTCCAAAAGGGCAAGATAATAAGTCCAATAATTCCAGCAAGACAAGATAAGCACACAGAAGCATAGCAATAATTCAAAAGTCAGGAGGAATGCCAGGAATGCAGGCCACAACTCTCAACACTAGATGAATTCAGCCTTTGTTCCCGACAAACGCCCCTCCCAACTGCCTCTCCTTTAAACTTCATCCCCAGGTGTGCCTTGTGAAGGGAATCGGGGCCCTTCCTCATATGCCATGCAACCCATGTTGCTCTCTTCTGCATTCTTCCCTGCGTGTGCTAGGATGAGGAGTGGGTGAGGCTTGGTCTTCATCTAACACCCCCCCCCCCCAATTCTACCTCTCCCCTGCTCTGCTCAGCCTGACTTTGCCCTTCCCCAGTTTCCTCTATAGCCAATGGAGCCAGCCATTCTCCCATTCTCTGTCAGCTGTCTTTCTCAGATTCAGACTCCGATGGGGGCATGACAGGCAACTAGACTTTCTTCGTTTTTCTTTGAAGACATATCTCATCTCATCTCAATTAATTATTATTTATTAATTGTGAGAACCAATGAAGCTTCTTGGATGAGAAGTGAAAACAAAGATAGTCCAGATGCCTTTTGGAAAAGCACCTTTGAGACAACCATGACCTGGATGACTGAGAATCTCCATAAACACCTACATATTGATATGCTTTAATTGCCCTTTGTGTATTAATAGATCTTTAAAGGAAGATACTTTAGAGCAGGGGTGCCAAACTCGATTTCATTGAGGGCCGCATCAGGGTTGTGTTTGACCTCGGGTGGGGCGTGGCTAGGTGGGGTGTGGTCGTGGTAGGCGTGGACAACACAGTGTCACTTATTTCTGGGGCACCTGTGATGGCCCCTCTGCCCCCCCCCCCCCCCGGCTCCATTTTCACTGGCAGAGGCACTAGTAGACTGGCAGAGGGTCAGTCCTTTGCTCTTCTTAGGGTGGCCCCGCAGGCCAGATTTAAGCACTCCGGGCCTTGAGTTTGACACCCCTGCTTTAGAGGAAGGGATAAATATGTTTCTCTCCTGCTACCATAATTTTTAGTGGTATTAGTATTTGGAGAAATTAAGAGCCTTTACACAATCATAGGTGAAGTTAATACCATTATATGTTTTCCCCAGTGCTTTTTGTTTATGTATGTACACAGTAATGTGTTTTCCTTCATGTAAAAAATATATTATTCTAGGGTGTAATTGCCACAGCATCTTTGCCAGAAAGTGGCTCTTCCCTTGCCTTACGGGCCCTTGGATGGGGTTCACTCTATGCCTGGAGTGGAGTTGCACTGATCAGCTTTGCTATCTGGAAGGCTTTGGGTGTTCACAATGTAAGTATCTTCAATTAATGTTGCATGCTTTGGTGGTTTAGAAATTCCATCAATTCAATAAGCATTTACACATTTTTATTTGTGTAGGCAGTCGTGTGTGTATGAAATAGATAGATAGATAGATAGATAGATAGATAGATAGATAGATAGATAGATAGATAGATAGATGTGTGTGTGTGTATGAAAATTAGTGAGAAAACTGACATGTAGAAATCCCACTCCTGGGAGCTCACAGTGTATATTTTCATGGATTGCTCAATAATATGAAGAACCAGCAGATAGCCAAAAAGAAGCAAAACTGTGAAAGCGGAAGAATGAATTAGATTCTTAAAAAGGACACATATGGAATTCAGCCAGTTCCAACAGGTTCTGGAGAACCGGTAGCGATAATTTTGACTGGTTTGGAGAACCAGCAAATGCCAGCTCTGATTGCCTGACAGCATAGCCACGCCCACTAAGCCACGCCCACAGAACTGGTAGTAAAAAAAATTAGAGTCCTGCCACTGGTTAAATGTGTATAGATTTGTTTGTTTTAATTGCAACTCGCTGAGTACACTTCAGGAAACTGGTGTTTGGGAGGGCTAGGTTAGGTATGTGAATGTCTTATGATTTATTTGCTTATTTATGGAACGAGGTCGGCAGCTCGGCAGTTCGATTCTCATGAGTGAATAAACTGCACAGGGACAAGAAAGGAGCCTTTTGCAAATGCCTACCGGCATTCAGGCCTCCCGCGGGTAAAGACAACACCGCCTGAAAAATTTCCTTTCACAGAGGCAGCCAGCCACCTCAGTGACCCCTGGCTAAGACGTGCCACACAGTAAATAAAATAAATAAAAAGCCTGAGTTATAATAACAAAAAGCCCAACAATACAGTGAGCTTAAACACCCACAATTAAGATCACCCCCCAATCAACACTCCCTGCCCCTGTTTATAACTTAATACAAAGTATGAATCCAGGTATTAGCGATTTATTTAAAAAACCTTGGTTTAGCATGATGAGTTCTTTATATTTAGGTGATGAGATTTGATTCACATGAAAGGCTTTTGCTCTTTCTTTGCATAAGAGGTTAAGTATGGCCCTGCTGGATGAAGCCGAGGCCCATCTTGCTTCAGCATTTTGCTTCTTACAGTGGCCAAAAATCGGAAAGTTGGCTTATTATTCCTGATTTGCTTCAGAGTAAAACACTGAACACAGTATTAACTTGACCCTTGACCCTTGAGAGTCACTTCCTAAGTTTTTTACCAACTAAGAGGAGAAGATAAATAAGGATAACTAGACACAGTTTTTAGAAGCAAGTTTGAGTAGGAACAATGTCCCAGGTTATATAGAAGTAGTCCTTGACATACAACAGTTCACTTAGTGACCATTCTTAGTTACAACAGCACTGAAAAAAGGGATTTATGACCATTTATCACACTTATGACCATTGCAGCATCCCCATGGTCATGTGATTTACATTTGGATGCTTGGGAACTGGTTCATATTTATGCCGTGTCCTGGGGTCACGTGATGTCCTTTTGTGACCTTCTGACAAGCAAAATCACTGGGGAGACCAAATTTGCTTAACAGTTGGGTTACTCATTTAATAATGGCATTGATTCACTCAACAAATGTGGCAAGAAAAGTTGTAAAATGGGACAAAATTCACTTAACTAATTCCTCATTTAGGAACTTAAATTCTGGGCTCAGTTATTTGTAAATTAAGGACTACCTGTATTGTAAAAAGATACCCTGTATTTTGTAGCTTCTGTTTCACAGAAACTTCAAGTTGAAATATATCAGAAAGGCATACTTGTAAAGTGAGATAGGGTTCCATAAACAATAAGTTTTTGAGACAATTTTATTCCCCCAACCCTCCCTCACAGTGCAGTAAGTAGACCAGTATCTACTGTACTAATGTTGTTTGTATCAGGGTAACCAAATTGGGGGCTATAAAAATCTGGATTATCACTAGATGGCAACAAAAAGTTAGAAAGTTCTGTTTTTCTTTGATATTGTCTAGTGGCCATCTGTATTTTGATTGCCCAGATCTGGTAGCTGTAATTACCAATACAGTGGTCCCTCTACTTACGAATTCAATCCGTTCCAAATGCACATCTGTAAGTAGAAAAATTTGTAAGTCGGGAAGCGGTATCCCATAGGAATGCATTGGAAATGGATTAATTCATTCTGGAGGCTAGGAAAAAGACCCAGACACCCAGTTTTTTGTGGAAACCTTTTTATTAAGTGCACTTTAAAGGCATG
>JANHFR010007621.1:34543-46456 GCA_032468015.1 Mimophis mahfalensis | reverse complement strand
AGAATTTCTCTTCCAGTCATCTGAGCTAACATGACTGGAAGAGGAATGCTGGGAGTTGAAGTCCACAAGACATAAAAGAGCCAAGTTTGCCTACCCCTGGCTTAGGTCAAAACAGTGGCCCAACTAATTTCTGTGTTGTGCTTCCACACTTCAGCCACTCTGCTCACCAAAGGTAAGCATGCTGCCTGCTCAATGTTTGCCTCAGTTCAGGGCCCTGGAATTCACCATTCCCTGGATCCGGCCTTGCCCCAGAACCTCTGCTAACTTGCCATTTGCCTTGGCCAGGTCGGGAAATTCCCTGGCTCTGGCCTTGCCCCAGAGTCTCCGCCCACTCATTGTTCACCTCAGCAGGTCAGGGAATGCACCATTCCCCTGCTCCAGGCTTGCCCCGGGGCCCTGCCTGCGTTATTCAGCCTGCAGCCTGCCATGCTAGGAGGGCCAAAGCAGTTTGGGAATTGTCCAGGTGGTTCTTCTTGCCCATCCAGGAAGCACTGCAGTGGAGACCTTGCAGCCACTTCTTCCATCCTTTGTCAGTGACCGAGCCCTTGCTGCTGCTGCAAGATGCACCTAAAGCAGTATCAGCCACTCTGCCTAGTCAAGGCTCTGGAGCTACTGGTGTTGAGAAAGAACCTCATAGATTGGGATGGACACATCCCTGCCCTGACTACCTGAAAGACTGCATATGTTAAATTGTCATTTTAATCACCATAATGCTCTGTTATGGTGGGGAGGGGTGTTATGTATTGTGTATAGTATACATAGTTGTCAGTTGAAGTTCTAATTCTGGTCCTGGGAAAATACTCTCTCCTGATTGGTTATTTGTCTGATCAGTTTACAATAAAAGTTGCTGTGTCAGGCAGGGAGTAGAGCTGCCTACAGGCAGCATTGTATAAAGAGTTTTTAGAAATGACTCAGGCCTCACCTCCATTCATCTACCAGGGCAGGTTTCTCCTCTCTGTTAGATGGTGGCTTAATAATCAGAAGGTGCCTTTTAACAAAAATATCCCCTACCGAAAAACTTCCGATTGAATGGTGAATATAACAGCAAGTATACTTTCTTTTCTCAAGATTATTTTTAAGTGTGATGGCATCGTATCAGTTCTCCATCATGTCAGTTTAATGAAATAAAACACGAGATATAGAAGCTAATGAAAACAACTTTTACTTAGAAGTCAAAATAAGAGTACATCATATTACAAAAACCTAATATAACTATTTAATAACTACATATTTACCACCTTCTCACAGATGGCTTTTGGAGCATGTCTGCTATCAATGAAAGACAATGGAGAAGAGGAAGAAAGGTGGAGTTTCTTGTAGGAAACAGAATCCCCATCCATGAGTAGATCATCATATGTTTGGGCTAATTCTGAATAGTTCAGATAGTAGTTAAGTCAGTTACTATAACAAGCTAGCATTACAGTAGAAACATTTCTAGAAGTGCAGTTTAAAATTCGATTAACACATTGTTAGCCTAATGCCAGCACAAAATGGTGACCATTTCCCTTCTGCTGTTTTTGGCGTGATGTGTCAGATGTGGTCAGGACCATTTGGAAAATGCCTTTTCAGTTCTTCCCCCAATTTTGGAACCTAGCAGGGGAGAGATAACCTTCTAGCTTTCCATTAGACAAGTACTGACTGGGCCTGGAACTATAATTATTATAAAACTTAATCTTATGGTGATAAAAGAAAACCTGCTGAAAAAGGAAAATATTACCCTCATGGTATCATTCCTTCATTTTCTTGAAAATGGTTGCTTTGAGCCAAATATTGCCCCTATTCCCCCAGATATCCTCTAATAGATGATGTAATAGATTTGCACATGATAAAATAATATGTAGAGTTCAAGAGAAGCTATTGGGGTAAAGTCTCATTTAAATAAAATGTGAAATTGATGCAGCACCCTCTCCTCTTTAAAATATTGTTTGTTTTACCAGCACTTCCACAGCAAAGTTTCAGTCAAACTCTACTTTTAAAGCTGGTGTATTGTGACAATGCCCTAACATGAATTTTGAAGTATAACAATAACTAATTTTAACAGAAAGACAAAGAACTTTCATTCAAAACTACTATCACAATTGTTGAGCACATTTATTTTACATTATAGGTATTTCATTTTTTGTCAACCGGACCCATATTCTTCAACAACCTGTTTATTTCAACTGATATGTGAACCTGAGTGCAATGTAACTATCTGATAACAAACAACACTATGATCTGCAATCTGAAGAGCACAGCAATTAAAAAATGTAGCTGTTTAAAGTTGTTAAACAAAACTACACTTTCAAAATAGGAAACAGAAGAGGTTTAAAACAGGAGGTGGCGAGCTGAAGCCAAAACACCATGTGATGAACCATATTTCTTAAGCACCTCACCTCAACTATAATTTCTCCAAAAATATGACAAGTTTCCTGCAACTCAAATAAGATTCATATAAAAACTGTAGTACAATCCCCAGATAGATTTAATCCATTTTTAAAAAGGGACTTAAAAAAGAAAGGACTATTCTATATCTAAAATTCCGGCTTTGTCCCTGCGTATTTAATTATCCACTACCATATTCATTGTGACCCATACCATTCTAAAAATGTTAACTGGGATGTCAGTTAAAAGTGCCCCTGCACTATTGACTGGAAAATACTAAATGATGTTTACCACTGATACAGTCATAACAATGATAGAAGAACACTTCAAAAATATGATACATAGCAAAAAAAAAAAATGTATCGTTAGAGAAAGCCTTTTGTTCATACTACAATCGGTACAATGGGGGTTGGACTCAGATACATTGAGTCAATCTATCTTGCATCTGAATAAACATTTACATGAACAGAAGTAAATGTTCACCGACATGTGGAAACTTCAGAAATGAATAATATGTTTAGCCAGGATCTCAAGTTTTGTGTTTTGTTTTGTTTTTTTTAAAAAAAAAACATCCCTCAGGTTTTGTGAATTCTGAATAAAATGTCAACAACAGATTTGTTATATTCGGCCATTGGTTTCAATATGAATTTCAATGTGATGATCATCCAATCCAGTGTAATTAGATTATAAAATGAATGAACTAAGGTTGCATGTGGATGTACAAGAGCCTGAATTCACAGGGAAAGGTGCAATGCTGCCCTCCAGTGTCTTGCTGAAAGCTGCTTTTCCTCTGTGCCACAAGGACTGACTTTCACTCTTTCGACTACGCTAAATTGTAACTTTGACATCATGAGAATTTACTGTAATCTCACTGTTCTTCATATTCTTCTTTATAAGGTAAATTCATTTTTCTTGGTTCTCACTTCCCTAGGCTCCTTGGTATGTCATTGTCATATATTGCATTGTTTTTCTTGATTTTTAAAAGTGGCAAAATGAGAGTAAAATGGAAACTTTAGCTGAATAAATACATATTAAAATCTCATAATTTAGAAGTAAAATACTTCCCAAAACAATACTTTTGTGCATGTTTTAAAACCCACTGAGTGGGATGATAATGAACCAACATGTAAGAAACAAATGAATGCCTAAGACATTGGCACAAGACTGATTAGCCCACCCCTTAATGTAATCAAATTTCACTGATACTGAAGAAAAGTTCCCAAGCCTCCTGTGACAAACTAAGGCAACCAGCTCACAGTATATGTCCTCATCCCTATGACATTCTGGAAACAATATTATTTGCATGACTTTCAGGCTATTTTATTCATGTGCAATTCAGAAAAATAACACAATTTAAAATGCAGATTTGGAACACTGCACCTCCCTATTTCTCTGTGTGCACATTCATCAATGGAGCCACTGGAGTATAATATTGGTCTTATGTTTTAAAAGCTGGTGTGCCTTCTAATTTTCACTGCTTGGAACCTCTGTAGTTATGTCGACTTATAAATCCAGCACACTTTAATTAGTGGTGTGGTGATGCTGAACTCTAGCAGTTCAAATGTTGGAATTAGAAATTCATAACAATTAACTCTTGCTATAGGATATCACATATCTTCAGAGTGTAAAATAGAATTTTCTCTTATTCAAGTTCCTTTATACAATTTTCTTCTTTTCTTACCATATTTTACATATATGATTATTGGATTTATCAGAATGCTCTCTGGAGCATTGTAATATGGTAGATGATTTCATTCCTATAAAGTCCTGCACTGATTTAAAATATTGAATAAACACAGAATTTTCATTGTAAATCATGGATTAGAGACTTCAGCAAAATGTATTTATTTATTTTATTTATTTATTTTCTCCGAAGACTCAGGGCGGCTTACAATGTGTTTTAGCAAGAGCCCTCATTCCATGCATATGCCTGCTCATTAGGGCTCTTGCCCCCCACCCCCCAAGTGGCATTTTTACACAGTCAGCTTATTGCCCCCACAATCTGGGTTCTCATTTTACCTACCTCGAAAGGATGGAAGGCTGAGTCGACCTTGAGCCTGGTGGGAGTCAAACCTGCACTAATTGCAGGCAGCTGGTATTACTTTAAGAGGCATCAAAGCCCTACACCACCACAGCTCGTATGGACTAATGTTGCGGTTATAAAATAAATTAAGATTAGTACTATAAATCTTACCAGGCTAAAGGTTGACTCAGCTTTCCATCCTTCTGAGATGGGTAAAATGAGGACCCAAATTGTTGGGGACAATATGCTGACTCTGTAAACTGTTTAAAGAGAGCTGTAAAGCATGGTAAAGCAGTACATAAATCTAAGTGCCATTGCTATTAGTACTATAAAGTCAGGACTGCGTTTTTATGTCAGATGGAAGCTGCTTCAATAGGAAGCTTATTAGATCATTGGCACACATTTATCAACTAAGTAGGAATAAAACCTATTTAAAACTATGTCTTTCAGGGTGGGAAAGTTATTCCCATGTTTAATCTCTCTCTCTATAAAAATGGATGTGTGTGTAAGTTCCACCATAACTCTGGAATGGCTCAACCAATTTCAACCAAACTTGGTACACAGATGACTTACCCTCTGGGAACAACTATTGTGGCAGTAAGACACCCTAATACCCATTGTGGGCATTGTGTCTCTGTACTTAAAAAATAGTGCTGATGGCTTCACAGCTTCACAGTACTCCACAATGGGGTGACACTGCACAACAGAGCAGCATGAGGCCCATAGAGCTATGCTGTGTGAGAGAACAGTGTGAAGCCCATAGAGCTACTACATTTAGAGCTAGGCCCGACTACAGGATTTTCTTGTCTAATAGAGCATGCCAATAAATAAGTACCTCAGTGAAGCTGGGTCATCAGCTAGTGTACCACAAGAATCTCATCTGGGATAAAGAAGGAATAAAATCACCACAGATATTCTAATACTTTTAATATGTATTGTTCTGGCTACTGAGCATAAACTTCAACACCAGGCACAATGAACTAGGCTGATTTCAATCTGATTTATTTATTTATTTATTTATTTGTTTGTTTGTTTGTTTGTTTATTATTTAAATTTTTATGCCACCCTTTTCCCTAGGGACTCAGGGCAGTTTACAGGGCATTTAAAACATAAAATACAAAAATTAAAATGGAATTAAACTAATACACGCCCACATGAACAATTAAAAGCCCTTAATAAAAACCCATCAATCCAGGCCAGCTGATGTAAATAAAAGTGTTTTCAGCTCCCTGTGGAAAGTCTGGAGGTCCGGTGCCATCCGTAATTCAACCGGCAGCAAATTCCATTGGGCAGGTGCCCCCACAGAAAACACCCTTCCTCTAGGCGCTGCCCGCCGGCACTCCCCTACCAGCGGCACCCAAAGGAGGCCCTCCCTATGGGCACAAACTGGACGGTGGGAGGATGATAGCGGCAGCAGCTGTCCCCTCAGATAACAGAATATTTCGGGATTTGACTGATGTGTGAAGGTATGAGTGGCCGGTCTTTAAAGAAGCATGCTAGAAAGAGTATTGACACTTTTGAACATTGGTACTAGAGAATACCTGGACTGGTGAAAATATCCTGAGAATACATGTATTTTTATGTGGGAAAGACCTAGGCAACTGGGTGAAGAGATGCTGCTTTGAGAATGGTCAGGCAAGAGAGAGCATAATGGGTTAAGCAAGTAGTAGAGAACTAACTCTTCCTATTTTATCAAGCCATAAAGATGACAGTGGGAGAATTTTCAGACCTGCAAGTTTCTGTTAATGTAGCTTTACAACAAAGTAGAATTACTTTATATGGTCATGCTTCCTAACTGGCCTATCTATGTAATGGAATGTGGAAAGGACCTTGGAGAAGAAAGAGAAGAGTCACTATCTAGAAAACAGATAAATCAGACCAGAGAGGCAGGAGCTATCAGTGGCTGAACAAAGGGGAAAAAAAACTAGGAAGGTTCCACCCTAATGTATCAAGCAGTTAAAATAGGAAGCAGAAAGTCTGCACTTTAGACTCACAAGTTTCTGTTAAAGTATGCTTAAAATAAAATAAAATTCATCAATCTAGTCCTTTTTCCTGCATGATTTACCTGGGAGAGATGACATGCTGGTAAGGCTGGCATCAATCTTGCAAGCCTGAAAGTAAAATTCCTACTTTGTAGCACTCATTATGCAGCTGGGGGCTATGATGAATCTTACCTAAGAGTTTTCTAAGTAGTATCTCTTTGCCCGTCTCCCAGGGTTTTCCTGTATACTATTACATCTGTTAAAAAAATATATAGATCATTGGATAAATTAACTCAGACTTCTCACTCATGGCACAGATGACCAGACTTAAATTATGGCATTTTGGAGATCTTATGGTGTATAACTAGCTGTCTGGAGAAGCTGGGAAATATGGAAGGAAAGAGAAGAAGAAGTTTATTAGTGCATTATTGAAAGACTTGAAGGACTAGGCTAGGGATAGATAAGAGAAGAAGAGAAAATGGAGAATGGAGAGAATCTATCTATTTGATCACTAGGTTACCCAATGATATAAAATCACTCACTCAATCCAGCTAAAGATTGTATATCTGCCTTGTACTGGTAACATGCTTATTAAGTATAAAATACATCTCAACAACTCAACAGTGCTTGACATATTCTTGCAAGAAAAGAAAAATGTCCTGAACTAAAATTTGTTCAGGTTCATAAGTTACAAATTTTATAAGCTCATTATCAACATGGAGACTTTAAAGCTTGGAGTTTCTGCCACTGCTGGCACACTTAAGTTTGCAGCTAAATGAAAAATGTCTAAAAATAGATAATCTTATTTCAGCTGAAAAATCAGATTATTGCCATTTCCATAGACATATATTTTCTGCACATATAACCCTGCTGCTGCTGCTGCTGCTGTTTGTTGTTGTTGTTGTTGTTGTTGTTGTTGTTGTTGTTGTTGTTGTTGTTGTTATTATTATTATTATTATTATTATTATTATTATTATTATTATTATTATTATTATAAAAATGATTAACCCTAACCCTAATTTTTCAGGGTAAAAAGTTATCCACATAGTTAATGTCTCAAGAATCTCATATGGGATAAAGAAGGACTAAAATCACTAGAGGTATTCTAATATTTTTAATAGGTACTGTTCTGAATGTTGAGGAGAAACACCAACCCCACTATAAAAAAACTAGAGTGATTTAAGGAACAGACTGAACTCCTCTGGATTTGGCCTAAATATAAGATTTGTTTGTCAGAAATTATGAGAACCCAAAATTTCAGAAAAAAATATTTTTAGTCAGTTGAATCATAGGTGGGCTTTCCCAGAACACCCAAAGTCAAATATCACCTCTATAAAGGAATACCAGCCTATAAAGGAATCGCCAAGCATGTATGCATGATTGCCGGACAATTACCTAAATGCTGTAAAGATATTAGAGCTGGCATCCAACAAAATTAATCTTAGTTAGAAAGATTTTAAAGAATTAATTTATCATTATTAGAGTTCAAAGTCAAAGAAAGTAAAACTGACTAGCTGATTAAGCATGTATGTTACAAACTGATTCATTACTCAAATGAAAATATATTTGCATTAATGAGAAATTTAATATTATGGCTTTGTAGACTTACAAGAGAAGAAATTAACACATTCCTTTCTACCAAAACTATATTAAAAATATCAGAAACTGGGAAGACCAAGTCATTGTGGCTCCTCTAAAGCAATAAGACTTAGTAAACATGAAAACCTTTCTGGGTTAGAGTTCTTTAGAATATAAAACAAAATGTGTCAAATCATTTCCTTTTTTCATTCTATCTGTGGCTTGCAGATTTTCTGCCATAGAATGTGTTAAGTATTTGAATCTGTTCGGCAGGAAATCCGCACGAGCCCATTGGTTAGTGGGCTGACCCCAACCGTATATAAAGAGTTGAGTTTCTCCCAGCCCGTTGCTGGGTCCTAACCATGATTAAAAGAGCTGTTGGGTGAAATCACTCTTGGCTTCTGAGTCCTCATTCTGCGCCTAGATCTCCAGATCTAACACTGGCGACAAGGGTGGGATACTGAGGCACGAGCCAGCATGACCCAGAGAGTTCCGGAGCATCGAGCCACGCCATGGCTACCTACTCCGCTCCCCCACCGTTCCAGCAGAAGACAGAGAAATTGGAGGACTACATGACCCATTTTGAGTGCTCCCTCCACACCGCTGAGCTTTGCGGCATCTTGGACGACCGGAAACGGGCGCTTTTCCTCATGCACTGTGGAAGCACCGTCTTCAGCGTCGCTAAGGCTTTAATGAGCCCAACACCAGTAATGTCGGTGTCCTGGATGGCATTACAGACGGTGCTGAGGAAGCACTACTCCCCAGCACCGTCCAAATACCTGCACTGGATCGAGTTTCAGTAGAGGGTACACAGAGAGGACGAGTCCATAAACGACTTCGTCGCCACACTGCGAGTGGCAGCTATTCCGGCCGAGTTCAGAGACCTAGACGAGGCTCTGATAAAACAGGTGATCCATGGGGTCACTGACACCCGACTCCAGAGACGTGTCCTAGCCCGCCAGGACCTGACGCTGATGATCGTACTGGACGAGGCAACGGCTCACGAATCCTTATCCGTGGTGACCGCATTGCAGCGACCCCAGATGGCCCAGGGTGCGGCCAAAACAGCCTCCATGCACCACGAGGAGGCCAGCACCGATGAAGACGAGACATCGGAAGAGGATGTGTGCACGACCGAAGGGGGAAACCCAGAGAGAAGCCCCCGCAGTTGTGCCAGCTGTGGCGGACCCCACCAAAGGTCCCATTGCAGATTCTGAGAGGTGATGTGCTGCTGCTGTAACAAGCGAGGGCATATCGCTAGAGCCTGCCGAGCAGGAAACCCAGTGAGCTGAGCAGAAAACCCAGCGAGAAACTTCCTGCCAAAAGAAATGGCAGTGAAAAACAAAAGAGCCAATCAGAAGCTCCATTTTAATGGCAGCACCAAGTTCGAAAGGACTGAAGCGCACACACTGAGCGGTCGAACAAGCGAGCACAGAGAGAAGGGAGAAGATTTACATGACCGTGCAGATTGATGAAAGAGACTGCAGCATGGAAATCGACTCTGGCTCTCCCATCTCCATCGTTTTGTGGGACTGGGTCAAGCAAGCCTTCCCCAAGCTCCAGCACCGAGACCTCGAACCGCAGCGCATCTGAATTCAGGACTGCCAGGGGAAAACTCTCCCAGTGGCAGGCAGAAAGGAATTCCTCATCCACTATGGCGACGCCGCAGCCAGATTGCCCCTCACCATAGTACATGGCCGTTTCCCCAGCCTCTTGGGAATGAACTGGTTCCCGGCACTCGGCTTGGGCATTACCAGAGTGCACAGCGTTACCGGCCTCTCAGACAACGCGACCACCCTACGGGATGACCTCTTGGCGGAGTTCAGGGACATCTTCGAGACTGGACTGGGCAGGTACGTGGGGACCCCCATCTCTTTTGGACTTGACCCTAACATTGCCCCAATCCAGTTGAAGGCCAGGCGGGTCCCCTTAGCACTCAAACCCAAGGTCGAGAAGGAGCTCAACAAGCTTGTGGCGCAAGGAATCCTAGTTCCAGTGGACCACGCTAAATGGGAAACCCCGATTGTAACTCCTGTTAAGCCAGATGGGTCTGTGTGCATTTGCGCCGACTACAAGTGTATGATCAACAAGGCCTTGCAGCTGAGCGCCTATCCAGTTCCCGTTATCCACCATCTACTGCACTCCCTGGAGCCAGGAAATTTTTTTGCCAAATTGGACCTGGCCCAAGCATACCAGCAATTACCGGTGGATGAAGCCACTGCAGAGGCCCAAACAACAGTGACCCACTGGGGTGCCTTCAAGTGCACACGCCTCCAATTCAGAGTCAGCATTGCACCAGGACTTTTCCAGAGCACCATGGAGAGGCTCCTCCATGGTCTCCCGGGGATCGTGCCTTATTTTGACGACATACTCGTCATCGCCAACGACCCAAAACAACTGAAGGAGCGGCTAGCTGCTGTCAGCAGTGGCCTCCGCATCAAAAGAGAAAAATGCTTGCTCGGGGTCCCCGCCTTAGAATTCCTGGGCTACCGTATCGACCAGAAAGGAATCCACCCCACAGAGAGCAAGGTCAGGGCAATCAAGGATGCCCCAACCCCGAAGTCCAAACAAGAACTTCAAGCCTTTTTGGGACTTTTAAATTTCTATGCGGTTTTCCTTAAAGACAAAGCCACCGCAGCCGAGCCCCTCCACAAACTCTTATTGCCCAAACCTGCGTGGAAATGGGGGAAAGAAGAAGAACTGGAATTCAGAGCTGTCAAAAATTTGCTTTTGCAGGACAGTTTCCTGATCCAGTATAACGCCACCCTCCCACTCGTCCTTCTCTGCGATGCCTCACCCTTCGGTGTGGGTGCTCTCCTCGGCCATAGACTGCCCAATGGCCTGGAAGCACCATTGCATTTTACTCTCAGACATTGTCACCCGCTGAGAGAAACTATGGCCAGATCGACAAGGAGGTGCTGTCAGCAGTAGCAGGAGTCAAGAAATTCCACGACTACCTGTACGGGAGGGAATTCAACCTGGTAACGGACCACAGACTGCTGCTCGGACTATTGGTGGGAGACCGACCGACACCTACAGCCTTACCACCCAGGATGCAGCGCTGGGCACTCTTCCTGTCCAGCTACTCCTACTGCCTGAGCCATCGCCCCGGAAAAGACATGGGAAATGCCGACACCCTCAGACGCTGTCCCCTATCAGACCACATCAATGAAGCAACGACGGATGCCACCGTCCTCTGGTTGGACATTTTGGACTCAGCCCCAGTCACCTCAGCCGAGGTGGCCAGAGCCACTAACAAGGACACTGAACTTCAGACTGTCACCAGTTGGGTGAAGAGTGGGTGGCTGAAAAAGGGGAAAGGGGACAACTTCAAAACATATTTTGTGAAATGGGATGAACTGAGCTGCATGGGGGGGGTGCCTGTTGTGGGGTGACAGGGTGGTCATTCCGGCAAGTCTGCAGAAAAGAGTACTGGAAGTATTGCACACGAGCCACCCAGGGGTGGTAAGGATGAAGGGTCTGGCAAGAAGCTACGTCTGGTGGCCTCTTATGGACAAAGACATTGAACTCTGGGTGGGGAAATGCAGCCCATGCCAGCTCTCCAGACCAAACCCCCTGGTGGCACCCGTGCGAGAATGGGAGCAACCCTCCAGCCCCTGGTAGGGACTCCATATAGACTTTGCAGGCCTGTTCCACGGGCAAACCTTTTTAATAATTGTGGATGCTTACTCCAAATGGCTGGAGGTCAAGCTAATGAAAGACACCACTGCCCGGGCAGTCATCGCAGAGTTAAGACAACTGTTTGCCACCCACCACATTCCTGATGTTATTGTCTCGGACAATGGGCCACAATTTACTGCAGCTGAGTTCGAGGGGTACCTTGCCACCCTGGGGGCCCGACACGCACTCATGGCCCCATTCTGAGCACAAGGGACTGGCCAGGCAGAACGCTTTGTCAGAAGCACCAAGGAAGCCCTTTCACGACTAGGCCCAGGGGACTGGCAG
>JANHFR010007621.1:16437-26706 GCA_032468015.1 Mimophis mahfalensis | reverse complement strand
GTTGAAAATGTAATCTTAAAACTTTTACAATAAAAAAAAAAGAGGCACTTTGCCTATGGTACCAGATGGGAAGCAAAACTTGGAGAATATGCAAAGTGGCAAATCTGCTTTATTTATTTGTTTAGCTAAAATGTTCAATATAAAAAGTTGTAATCTGGTGAGGACACCTCGTGGGGAAATCTAGATTCTACTATTTTTTTAAGGCAGACATGGGTATGGCAGAATGACTTTGGCCCAAGAAGGAGAATGGGAAATCAAGACAAATCTATCTGCTGTGCTGATCAGCCTTTTAGGTCTTCATTCTATGGTGAATTTATGAAATAATTTAAATCACATCAAACTGAAAAGATTTTTAACAATTCGGTGTTGTTAAATGACTTCTCCTAAGATACAAGGCAAGAATATTGAAATCTCACAGAGTTCTATATCTTTACATGAAATTTCAGTCCTTATTTGAAATTACATGAGATTCTAGATGTTAGATCATCAATTACTTATTAGACTGTAGCAATTTTAAATTTAGTTTTAGTTTGGTCTCACTGCATGATTATATATCATGATATCATGCAAATATAGAATTAGTTCTCTAGGTAAAATACAGTATAAACTCTTTTACTTTCCTATGCCAGGATAAAACCTCTACCAGCTAAGGAGTTCTACCACTACACACACTGTTTATGAATTTAATCATTGAAACATTGAAGAGAACATCACATCCTATGCAGTTTAAGATCTGACAAGGAATGTAATAAATTATATGGTGTTGAAACACAGAGAGCAATTACATGGCTGCAATCCTGTTACCAGATGGGAATGACACAGACAATGACATTTCTGGTTCAGGTCATGGCCTGCATAAACAAAAAGGTTTTCCATCAAGTAGCCTTGTTAACTTGCATATAAAGTGTGACACGATGGCAAAACCTTTCTTAGCAAACAGCAGCAGATTGCTTGGCTGTGTGTTACTGTGAGTTAGGTTATTAGGGATATTACCCTCTCTCTGTTTCCTTATGATTAATTTTGGGATTTTCAACTAGCTTATGCATAAAATGGAAATGAAGAATAAGCTGTTTAAATACTGATTATAATTGTTTTAATGTTAATTGTATTTATTAATTGATTTGATTTATGTGCCACCCATCACGTCTGGAGGCAACTTTGGGTGGCTTATAATCATCATACAACTTTATGAAAAACCATAGTTCAGATGTTACATGAATCACCAAATCACACCACCATAAATCATAGCCTAAAGTAATTCCTGTTTATTTTCTCATTCTTTTCCCTTTCCACCCACTTTTCTAATTCTTGGTTCAGCTCTAAAATATGTTTGCATAAAATAAAACCTAACACCTGTACCATCAACAGTGTTTGTTTTTTTTATCAAAGGCAGAACATCTGAATTGACATCAATTTATCTTTAAAGTATTGTTATATCAACAGTAATTACATACAATTTACATGCAAATAGAGAACTGCAGTGTCAGTCCCCAGGCTGTTTTTGATCTGCGCAGTTACACGGAAGATGCCAACATTCTGATAGATGTGCTTGATTCCATCTTCTGTTGAGCTGAGATTGGCATATGACACAGCACTACCATCTCCAAAATCCACACGGATTATTGATCTTTGAATATCACCCTAAATAGGAGAGCAGGAAGGAAACCTGAGATTAATGAAAATGCTACAAAACTGGAAACAACTGAATGCTTGCCCTTCTTGTCTATTAATTGTCCTGGATGGATAGGCTGTTTTAGTTACAAATAGCTTCAGTTTGAAAGTAGAAATCTTTGTTTCCAGGACCAATCAAATCTCTAAAACGAAAGAAAGACTAAAATATTTAAAGGTAGAGAACACAGTACAGTGGAGAGAAAGCATCATTATTTCAGTGCAGGGACTTTCTTCTTAAATTTCATTTAAAGGAATTCATTTTGTCACTGGTTGCTGACCAGACTTCTGTTAACAAAACACGGGAATTAAATAAGATAAAATAATTAAAATAAAATGGAATAAAAGATTAATTGAACACAGACAGCATGAATGAAACCTTCCTACCTCTTGCAACAGTGAGACTTAACACAAAGGCCTCAGTGAGAAGACCATCATAAGTATAGCTAGAAATATATAAACAATAGGATTAACAATTATTGTATTCTTAAACCTGAAGGAATTTTAATCAAGTCAAACTGTACTTAATGACGTCCTATTGAAACTTGCAAGCTATTAAAAAAATCTTGACAAGATTATAAGCCAGTGCTTCATTATGTTCAGCTAAAACATAACTGAAATAACAGGAAGCAGTACAGTCTGGAAAACGATAGTGAGATAAATAAGGTCATCGAAAAAGGAACATTAAAATCTGTTTCAAGATTTCTTTCCTTTGTTACATTTACAAACACAGACAAATACATCCAGGAGCCACTAGAGTTGTGGAGTCAATGCATTTAAATAAATAAAAATAAATTTAAAAAGTCCATCTCTTACTGAGAAATTTTATATAAGAGCATGCATGCATATGTGTTGTACAAGAGAGACAGAGACATTTTCCTGCTGTAATATCCTTATAAATATTTGAATATGATCATTCTATTCCTCCTTTACAAAAACATAGTTCGCTGTGTGTTTAACTGGAAGCAATTCTCAATTTTATTCTAGATTAAATATGCAAAGAACTGTATTACTATTTTTTCTTTTCTTATGCAGAAAGTGTTAAATCAAAAGGAGCGCAACTATAATCTGCTCACCAATTGTTTTGAGGTTGATGGATTGAAAGAACTGAGAGCAGGAACTCAAGGCTTCAGGCCCAAAATTGTAGACCTTTATTTACAGATGAAGCACAAGAACTAAAGACAAGAAGAATGAACTAGAGCAAGAGAGAAGCAGGCATGCAAGCCTGTCTTATATAGGCTAGCATAGCCATTGGTGAACAGGTGCACAATAACAACATTTAGGCGCGAAACCCAAGCTTCTTTCAGACAGCCTGTCACCAGCTGAGTGTGGTGTGACCCCCAGGCAGCCATCTTGACTCACATTATACATACATTTGAAATCAATTAATGAATACAAAATATTTAAAACAAATAACTAATGAAGCCTCTCTTTCTAAAGCAAACACTCTCTCTGCCATTATCAACAGACAAGTAAAGAATGTATGCATGCCCCCCAAAAGGTCCTTTTGTTGCTCAGAGTTGGCACATTTAAATCTGGTGCAAAGACTAAAACAAGCAAATAATTTTGGCATTGAAATAGTATCAAAAATGTACAAAATTGCTTTTGTTGGTTTAGGTATATGCAAACTCAATTTGAAAAGCAATGAGAGTAGAAAGGTACATGCATTTTTATCTTTTAATGTATAAAAAAATCTTTAAAATTTGAAGAATTATCAACAGCTGTTGATAGTATTTTCAAAAACATTGAAATATATCACGGCCGCTTTATTAAAGATGATGCAAAATGTCTCTAAATATATGTACCTCTTATTACGAAAATCTGATAGATCAAATTTAGTAGTATATATTGCTACCTGAAGTCATTTCTAAGTTCAGCACATGGTGTCCTTTAGGTTCTTCCCAAGATTTCCTTCTGGGGGAGAATGGCATATTCCTGTCTAATTAGAGTAGACCCACATATGCTACTCACAGAGTTTCTTTTATGGAAAGAATTGAACTGGCTCTGAAAGTTCCTTTCTTCACAAAAATTGCTTAAATTATTTGAACTGAAAATGCTTTCTGCCCATTAAATACAATTCAGGCTCTAGCAAATTTCTGAAAAGGGCACATCAGAATGCTGACATTTAAATATCTGAAGCACCAGGACAAGGAAGCAAAAGTAAAGTATGCAACCAGTGAGATATTTTTCTGCCACAAATGAAATAACGCAGGGAAAAGAGAGGAGGGAGCAGAGATAGACTGCCTGTTCTAAACAAGAAGTTTTAACCTGTGTTGTTTTCCCTACATATTTTCCTGTGCTCTGAGGAACATGCTTTTTATAGGGTTATACACATGTGTTATAGCAGATGTTAGAAAGGTAGAATATCAAGAGAGAGCTTTCTTCTTAACAAAATATTTTATCACCAAGCTAAATCTCATAGCAATAAGTAAACTGTAAAGATGCAAGTGAATTTCTCGAATTACTTTAATCTTTCAACTTCTTGCAACTGGTTTGATTTGGTTCCTATTAATGAATAAATTTATACATATACATATACATATACATATACATATACATATACATATACATATACATAGCACTTGACTAACAAAAATAGCCAGAATGCTTAAATATGTGGTTGGAATAGATTTTATACTGAATGCTATTCAAGTTAATAATCAAATCAAGTAGTCAAGTAATAACTTTACAACAGAGGGACATTATACTGCATCTTTGTCATTCAATGTTCCCTTTTGTAAAGGTTGGCTTTAACAGAATAGAGTTGGAAAGGTCCTTGAAGGTCTTCTAGTCCAACCCACTGTACAAGCAGAAAACTCTATATCAGTGGTTCTCAACCTTCCTAATGCCGTGACCCTTTAATATAGCTCCTCATGTTGTGGTGACCCCCAACCATAAAATTATTTTCACATACACCTGTATTTGTATTGAAATATGTGTTTTCTGATTATCTTAGGCGACCCCTGTGAAAGGGTTGTTCGACCCCCAAAGGGGTCGCGACCCACAGGTTGAGAACCACTGATCTATATCATTCTGGACAAGTGGCTGTCCAATTTTTTCTTAAAAAGCTGCAGTGATGGAACACCAACTTCTGAAGGCAAGTTGTTCCACTGATTAATTGTTCTCACTGTCAGGAAATTTCTATGTTTCTTTTCTCCTTGATTAGTTTCCATCCATTGCTTTTTGTCCTGCTTTCTGGTGCTTTGGAAAACAGATTGATCCCTCTCCTTTGTGGTACCCCCTCAAATATTGGAACACTGCTATCATCCCTAGTCCTTCTTTTCCCTGGATTAGACATATCCAGTCCCTGCAACTATTTGTCATATGTTTTAGCCTCCGGCCCCTAATCATCTTTGTTGCTTTTCTCTGCACTCTTTGTAAAGTCTCAAATCTTTTTTATATTTGGCAACCAAAACTGGATAAAATATTCAAAGTGTTGTGCTTCACATGATCTTGATTCTCTGCCTCTATTGATGCAGCCTAGGATTGCATTGGCTGTTTTGGTGGCTGCAGCACACTACTGGCTCATATTTAAGTAGTTATCTACTAGGACTCCTTTTTCATGAAGACAGATACAAAGAATGATTTAAGCAGCTCCGCTTTCTCCCTGCTGCCTATCATTTCCTTGCCATCTTCTCCCATTAGTGGCCCAATTGTTTCCTTGACATTTTTCTTGTTTTTTATATGTTTAAATAAACTTTTTATTGTTGAAAGTTGATGGCACATCAGATTATTGTTGAAAGTTGTTGCGCATCTTAGTACTGAGCCTTAAGTTTCCTGACTTCATTTTTGCAGATTCTGGCTATATACTGGTATTCTGCTTTAGATACATGTCCCTCTTTCCATTTTTTATACTTATCCTTCTTGTTTTTCAGTTTACCAGAGAACTCTTTATGCTACATTTATTTGACCCTTGATCAAATAAATCATATATGCAGACTGATTTTCTCAAGTCTATATTATTTTGGTCAAGTTAAAACCATTTCAATAATACATAAAAGAAAATTCCACATACACACTTTTTCTTGTCTAATGAAAAGCATTTTGAAGCCAGCTAAGCAATTGAGTTCATTCCTGCTGGCCATAGAACATTAAGAACAAGCAAGGAGCAGCTGAAGCTGATCTAAGGAACAGGCAAGGAGCAGTATTTCTGCAAAGTCAAAAATAGTACACAGAACAAATAACAAAAATGACATTCATTAGCCCAGCATCTGAGTTATGACAGCTCATGAAATACAAAACTCCTGCATTTATTATGTTAATTTTCTAGCACTGCAGACTTGGATCTACAATGCTGTTAAGAACTAAATGATGGACCTTGCATCTGATCATAGGTTGATGGATCTATGTATAGCCCAAAGCCAGGATGCCAGACAATCTTGATCAATCAAAGGATGCTCTATTTACAAATATTCACAGGAGCCACGAGGTGGCTTTACTTACAGAAATGAAACCAAAAGCAATACAAACAGAGTAGACACAAGGAGCAGGAATGGTTTCCATTGTGGGTGTGCATGCCCCTCTGGGTGTTGCAGTTACCCATATTTATAGTGTAACCTTTAACAATGATTGACAGCTCAAATGGCTGTCTTGGGACAGCGGGAGTTGGGCTTACACCTGCTTAGAGCCAGACTCCCTGTCTCCAGCTGTTAGTGTGGTGTGGCCTAAAACACTGTCGGCCATTTTAAATGCACCTTACAGCATATAGAAGTTATTGTTTTAATGTAGGAATGCAAAAATATTAACATATTATTATTCTTTCTGCATATAAATTCCTAGCAATGGAGCTAGAATGACATCAAAATTTAGCAGCTAGGTGATTTCTTCAGAAGCTACATTCAGGGATTTAGACATGAATTCGATATAAGCTGTTTATGCAAAGAGAGAAAATTAAGAGGAATCTAATGGGTCACAGGGGGAAGGGAAGGTGGTTTATTAGGCTTGCTGACTTCCACAGTCTAAATCAGGGGTGTCAAACTCATGTTGTCATAGTGGCGTCACATGACATATCAGGACTTTTTCCCCCTTTGGTAAACTGGGCATAGGTGTGGTCAGCAGATGATGCATCCGGACCATGGGCTGGGAGTTTGACTAAATCCTCAACCCACCCATAACTCTGGAAGACCCTATATGATGATGTGGCTAGCATATTATCCCAAGGAAATCGTACTCAGCCCAATTTTTCTCAACAAGAAACAACTGATATTCTCCCTCATTCATTACTTTCGTAGCTAACTGACATTATATATTGTCAGGCTAAATTGCTTTCCAGAATAAAAATCACTGATTAATTAAAAATTCAAGTACAAAGTTAAAAAATAGGAAGTGAGTTAAAAGAAAACAAAAGGCAAAAGGATAAGATAATATCTTTGAAAAGATGAAATTTATAACGCAAAGACATGATGGCATCCAGCCCTCACAATTCCTGGAAAATAGGTGGGGGGAAATGGAGGTAGTGACAGATTTTATTTTCTTGGGCTCCAAGATCACCTCAGATGGGGACTGCAGCCAAGAAATTAAAAGACATTTGCTCCTGGTGAGGAAAGCTATGACAAATCTAGACAGCATACTAAAAAGCAGAGACCTCAGCCTGCTGACAAAAGTGTGTATAGTCAGAGCTATGGTTTTCCCAGTTGTAATGTATGGATGTGAAAGTTGCACCATAAGGAAGGCTGAGTGCCAAAGAATTGAGGCCTCTGAACTATGGTGCTAGAGAAGACTCCTGCAAGTCCCTTGATGATTGAACTGGTCAGTCCTAGAGGAGATCAACCCTGACTGCAATTTAGAAGGCCAGATGAAGAAACTTAAATACATTGGCTACCAAATGAGAAGGAAGGACTCACTGGAAAAAAGCCTAATTCTGGAAAAGATTGAGGACAAAAGAAAGGGATGACAGAGAATCAGGTGGCTGGATGGGGTTACTGAAGCAGTTGGTGCAAGCTTAAATGGACTCCAGGGGATGGTGGAGAACAGGAAGGCTTGGAGGAACATTGTTCATGGGGTCGTGATGGGTAGGACATGACTTCGCAACTGACAACAACAACAACTTTCCACTATGCCTCAAATTGCTCCACAATAGCCTAATCTCAAAATCAGATTTTTGTTGGTGGAAGCTGTTTGTCTTACCTGGTTTTTCAGATAGCCCTGAGAAAAAAAAACCTCCAAAAGAACGAAGGACAATACATAGAGATCAACCTTGCGGGAATCTTGCCACTCAATGATTAGAATTTGATTTTTGCAGACTTCAGATATCCCTGCTTATCTAGATTGACAAGTCAGCTGTTGATTGACTGATCAGACAAAGACTTTCCTTTAAGTCCTTTAGTGTCTGAACCTATCAGGATTAACTTTCTTTCATTTCACAAAGTGGTCCTGGATAGCACCTGAATGGGGCGATTAAGACTGGTCGTTAGTTTTAAAAATCATGAACAGCTTTGAGTTGACCCAGTGGGAGGCTCAGTGCATAAAAGTTTCTGTGAAAACCAAACTTCACCAGCTCCCACAGGGCTCTTAGTCCCCATAGACTACAAAGAAAAAAGAAAATAAACTATGTAATTTTATTTTGTACTTCAAAAGTGGATGTAAATCACCTCAGTGACCAGCCTAAATTATGCTATAAGAACATGGGTCTACAGCAGCTCTCAGTCAAATGCGTACCCCTGAATCTCAAGATACAAATGTTCTTCTAAATCCATTGTTCTCTGTAGATAATGTGTTACTTCCTGCCCTTCTATTACTGTATTCATTCTATTGTTACTTGTGAATATATATGCAGGCATTTCTGATATATGAGTGCAGTTCTTTGTCAGCAAAGTTCTTTGTATTATTTGGGCTACAAAAACTGCATTATACAGGATCCCCAAGTAATACATCAATATATGAAATTACGGATACTATTTAACACTTTCCCAAATCTCATAGTGTTGCATTGTTTGAAAATACTCTGAAAACATTGAAAATTGTGATGTATCTACAACTAGGTAGCCCATCTATTCAGTAAAACAGATTACTGAATGTTCTGAAACATGCGTCAGTGCATCTTCTCAAGAATTTTTCCAATGTCTTGTTCTACTCTTGTTCAGTTTGCATTTCCTCCGCTTACAATGGCACTTACACTGCCATTATTATGGTTCCTATTTTAAAATATCAAAATAGGTTCCTATTTAACACTGGAAGCTTAGCATAGTTTGAAATTTAGCATGATTTTCTCTCAAAATCTAAAATATAGTTTTATATATATAGCCAAAATATAGTTCAGTTTGAAAAAGCTCTTCTTTTTTACTCCTCTTCCATTCATGGGAAATTATTTTTCCACCAAGGCATGAAAATAAGATATGTTTCTGCTGGTTTGCCATTGCTATTGCTTTTGTTTGAAAAATTTATTAGCAAAGTCCTAGTGAAGATTCCTTTTTTAAAAAAAATGTTTGCATGATGATCATGGTTACTTAGTTATATTCATCTTCCAATTTTCCTGATTCTTCTGATATAAAAACCTGACAGGCTTATCAAACATCATTATACCTTGATTACATCCTCTGCATTTTGCCTCTTAAGAGATGGTATTGCTAATTTTAATCATTCTAATGAGAATGATATCCTCAAACAGTCAATTTCAATCTCATTCAAGAGGCTGGAAGCATGATTCTTTTTCTACAAAATGCCAGGATTTATATGTAAATCAAAGTATTAAAACAATGAGATGCAACTCAAATTTTATAAAATTGAATCCCAAGGCTCACATTCCAGTTGGAAGTCTTTAGTTATGTTAATGTGTTATCTCTTTATCCTTACAGATGTTTCAAATGAAGTTTTAATTGGCCTTTGTATCAGGCAGATGTTTCTTCTCCTTCTCTTCCAGAATGAAATTATCTGTAATTCACTTTATATTTTCTGTATATATATTAACTTTTTGCTTATGCTGAAGATGCAGGGTTGATGGAAATGGTATAGAAGGTACTTCTAGTGGAATCATTTTGTTTTATTAAATTTAGTTTATGAATGTTTTTAATCTTTTGCATTAATTAAAAAATATGTGTCCAATTAAAATTAAATCCCATTGACTTGAATAGGGTTTATTTCTTGATAAATGAATTCAGGATTATAATCTAAATGCATATCACTTCATCTTGACTATGCAAATTAATTCCAGCCATATAATTCTATATCCCCTTCAGTGAAACTCAGGTATTAAAAGTGAACTTGAAAACTATTATCATCAAATGGTATTGCTTCTCCATAATGGTTTTTTTCCAATATGCCTTTTCTCAAATTTATTTTATTTATTTAACAAAATTTATATGGCTACCCAACTAACTCTCAGTAACTCTGGGCCACTTACAAAGTTAAACACTCAATATAAAAACATTTAAAGCAACAAGTCCGCAGCCACCTGGCAACAAAAGTTAATCAAATAAGCCACTTAATATGCTCCATCAAGATGCCCAGACCCATTGACAAAACTAAATTGTGATGGCTCCCTTGGGCATTGGTTTGGACAATGAGAAAGTGCCAACTCTGGGGACATCTTGGTGGAGCAGGCTGTAAGGAATTAGCCTAACAGTCGGCTAGCCTGTAATTAGGCATGTTCGAATCTCACCAGGC
>JANHFR010007612.1:53709-68212 GCA_032468015.1 Mimophis mahfalensis | reverse complement strand
GAATAGAATAGAATAGAATAGAATAGAATAGAATAGAATAGAATAGAATAGAATAGAATAGAATAGAATAGAATTCCAAGAGTGATTGGACACACAAGGAATTTGACTTTGTTGCATAAGTTCTCAGTGTACATAAAAGATGCAAGTGATAAATTATGATCATAGTTGTTATGACTACAGTTTCCGGAATCCCCAATACAGCTGGTGAAACCACATCCAGGAAAATGCTTCAGCTTGAATATTGCAAAGGAATTAGAGAGAAGTTGAGAAGAAGATGGCCAGAGGATAAATTCCAAGTTCTTCAAAATTAGTTCATATATTTATTATAGGACATATTGACATGTCTACCTAAGCTAAAAGAAAAGGAAGGGGGAGGTAATGAAGGAAAGGAGAAGAAACACTCATTGTGTGGACCCCTTTAGGATGGAGACATTTGGCTGAAATCACCAACTTCAGCCCAGATCCCTTGGAGCATTACAAATTGGGATTTTCTGTTTACACTAGGAAGCTTATATGGATGGTTTTCATAACTCAATAAGTGGTACATATTAGATTTTCTTTTACCTATTATGTGTACTGTAAATGTACTGTATCTCACCCAAAAGTGAGAAATTAGCCTCCGTAATAAGTTTTGAGATGTAGGAATAATTTGCAATGACCTCTCTGTTGCAAAGAGAAACATAAAACAATGTTCACATTACTATATAAAGCTCCTGTGAGGATGAATATAATCAAGCAAAGTCATCAACACTGCCATTATATGCAGTTATATAGCATACTCTCAGTTAACTTGGCCATGATAAGGGTTTGTAAAACTTGAAGTCCAGATTATCTGAAGAGTACTTTTTTTTTTACTCTGATTATATTATAATGGCTGGATTAACAAATTTAATCAAGTGCAGTAAAAGACAGCTGGGCTAAGATGTCCTAGAAATACCCCAACTTGGCCAACTGACTCAAGTAGTTCTAAGGAGGTTACTTTTAGTCACACACAAACTTGGATTTGACTAAGGCTAAATTAATTCCATGTAAGAGATGACTATATTTTTAATTGGCTGTTCTGCTTTGCATAACAGGTAAGACCTAGACAGTTCTTCAAAATACCCTGGTCACTCTGACTTCTACCAGTTTATCCACAGGCAAACAAGGCAGCATTTAGCAATAGCACTTAGACTTGTATACTACTTTACAGTGCTTTACAGCTCTTTCTAAGCGTTTTACAGAGTCAGCCTCTTGCCCCCAACAATCTGGGTCCCCATTTTACTCACCTTGGAAGGATGGAAGGCTGAGTCAACCTTGAGCCTGGTGGGATTCAAGCTGCCAAACTGCAGGCAGCCGGCAGTCAGCAGAAGTAGCCTGCAGTACTGCACTCTAACCACTGAACCACCATGGCTCATATGCTAGTGAAAGACAGTAAAAAAGGGGGTAAAACGGGACTGATACTGCCCCAACTCTGTCCCTGATCTTGCTGTCCTTAATCATGCCAGTACACATTTTAAAATAATTAGTCAGATGATAGCTGAAGACATACTGTTTCTAAGATGTCAAATAGTGACTTTCAGTTGAGTCTGATTTTATCTTCAGTCATATCTACCGAATCTGGAACCTTTATCATTCAATGCATGTTGTCTACCACTGGACTGTTTTCATGATTGTGGTGCCCATCAATATTTCTTTTTCTACTGACCTACATGTCAGTATTCTGAAAACTGCAGTTCCATAGCATCGGCTTGGGCAGTACTTGGTTGGGGAAGGCTGCTATCCATTATGTTTTTCTGCTTGAGCAAAACAAAACAAAACAAAACAAAACACAACTTCCTGTACAAGAACGGTGGAGGTCTCCCACCATCCAGTTTGCTCCCACAGAGCTGGCCCCCTCAGGATGCCATTGGCCAGATAGTGTTGGCTGGCGACCCCCAGGGGGAGAGCCTTCTCTGTGTGGGCACCCACCCTCCAGAACGAGCTACCCCCGGAGATCCGGACCATCCCTGAGTTGCGTATCTTCTGTCACACCCTAAAGACCTGGTTATTTCAACAAGCTGGTCTGGCCTGAGTAGAAATTGTTAATTTTAACGGGGAATGATTGATTTTAAATTTTAATTGTTTTTTGGCCTGTAATTTAGTTTAATTCTATTTTAACTTTTGTATTATGTGTTTTTAATAGGCTGTAAGGCGCCCTGAGTCCTGCGGGAGAAGGGCGGCATATAAATTTAATTATAAATAAATAAATAAACTCCAGGCATAAGCAGGACCCTGAGTTTGCATGCTCTGTACAATTAATCTCCAAGCCTGACAAAATACTGCATCTCTTAAGTATATTTATTTATTAAATTTAACTGCTTCTCACCTCCAGAATTGGGTGACTCCGGGTGGCTTACACATCATAAAACAATAAACAGAAAAACCATTAAAATTTTAAAACTATGCAAATTATTTTTTAAAATAAAAATGATGTGAAAAAGCAGGAACCAAGAAATGGACAGTGCAGGGAAGAGGGCTTCTTATCCCGTTAACCACCTCCGGTGGTGCGCATCTCCCTCAGGGCTGCTGAAAGCAACTTTTAATACTCTTCTGGAAGGCCATAAGGAAGGGGGCAGTTCTCACATCCAGGATTGGAGTGTTCCACTGGATTGGGGCCAACGCAGAAAAGGCTCTTCTCTTTGACACTGTCCACCAGAATTCCTTAGCATATTGGATCCACAGCAGGCCTCTTCCACTGGCATAAGGGAGCCAGGCTAATCCCATAGAGGTGAGACAGCTCCTCAGATACCATGCACCATGCCATGAAGGTTCATGAAACCAAGGGCTGGAAAAAAAATTACACCAGCACAGTGCTGTATCTTTGAGGGAGGAGGGAAGAAGAAGAAAACAAGATGGGGGAAAAACCTCATTTGAAGGTGATCTTAACAGCTTTTGAAAAGCCTCATACAAACGAGATTTCACAAATTCAATTAGCACCTGACAAAGCCTGAGATCTAGAGGTACCGCTACATTATCATGGGTACGTTCTCACCCTCTTATTAACGCCACATAAAACTGGCTGAGTTTTCAGCTAAAAGGAAGAGCTGAACAATCCAACGTCAATGGCTGAGGCGGGGAGGGATGAAGTCGGACGAGGGGAGGGAGGGCAAGCTGTCACAATGCAGAAAGCTGCACCATATCAAGAGAAGTTGATTAATATTTCAGGGAAAACCCTATCTGTACCCTGGCAAGCCAGCCCATGCAAATGAGATAAAGCCAACGTAAAGAGAGATTAAGCGTACAATGCTAAGCAAGATTAAACATATTACTGTCCAAACCAAGGAAATTGCAGCGCAAGTCACTGACATGTACTCCTAAGTACCGAAGGCTCCTGCTGTATCCTTCACAGGCTGGCCACCTCCAACTCACTCACGCCTTTGTCATGTGAGCCCCACTTACGTGTAATACAGTAGTGGTGCAATCACAAGAAAGGTATTTCTAACTTGTTTCCATGCACCACAGACCCCTTTCCCCTGAACGCATATCAGAAGAGATTACATTTATTTCTTTGAAGTGCCTCTTTTAAATTAGTGAGTAGATTTGAGGGTGGGGAACTGCTCTACAGATGGGGCTAAAGGCTCCATGTTGGCTTTAATGGCATGAAGGGGTTACCACTGTTTTTTTTTTTTTAAAAAAATATCTGACTTTCCTGGATGCATCTGCTTTTATTGTTTTTAAATGATACATCAATTCATGGGTGGCATAATAAAGCATTAGATAAAGATACCCTCGAGTTGAGTTGAGCTCAGCTCTGCTGGCTTCATGGATACAGCCAGGCAATTTTCATGGCAACACTAAGGAAGCAGTGTAGCAAGACATTTCTGGGAGGGTTTTTCCCCCCTTCTTTTCAATTTCACAATGTAGTCTACAGTCATGCTACTACTCCCTGGTGGTGCCCTGTCTGAGTGCTTTTCAATCTTGGACTCTGCTCAGCTTTCTGAAATCACCCAAGGTCAGACAAGTATTGACCCTGATGTGATGGCAAATTAGGGGATCATGCTTTAAAAATAGTCTGGGATCTGGACAAAGAAGCGGTCAAGTCAGGGAGAAAAGAAATGCGATTTAATTCACATTTCATTAAAACTGGTGGAAATAAACACAGTTAATATTAGGACTGACACTTGGGGTTCATGCTAAAAAAAAATGCTTCCAAAGACATGAATGAACAAAGCTAGCATTTGCTCCAGTGCATTAAAGCAGCTGTGTGATTTGTCATTTCCAAGGACAGTGTCTCTGCAGCAGCCATGAAATCCAAGGAAACAATGTGTCCACTTTAAAGGATTAGAAACACAAACTATAGTTTGTAGTCTTGTCTGCTCAAAAGTAGATCCAAAGGGCTGCACAGCCCATGTTACCATGAATATTCTTTATCTGTTTGAATAATACTGCCTTTCTGCCAACTTATAAAGAAAGATCAACCCTGACTGCTCTCTAGAAGCCAGATCTTGAAGATGAAACTCAAATACTTTGGCCATCAAATGAGAAGGAAGGACTCACTGGAGATGAGCCTAATGCAAGGAGCAATTGAGGGCAAAAGAAGAAGAGGACGACAAGAATACGGTGGCTGGATGGAATCACTGAAGCAGTCGGTGCGAGCTTAAATGGACTCCAAGGGAGCGTAGAGTCCAGGAAGGCCTGGAGGAACATTGTCCATGGGGTCGCGATGAGTCGGAACAACTTCACAACTAACAACAACATCCTTTGCTTAAACTATAGTTTTCAAGTAAGCCAAGTCATTAAGCATAATTTGATTTTGGCTTGGTTGAAGAAACAATGAACCATCAGAATTCAGACCAACCATGAATTGACTATAATCAGAAATGCTAGTTGGTGTACAAACAAACATGCAGCTTCTAATCTCCACCTGGCAGAGAGGAATGACGATAAACCACAGAAGTGGAAAGACTCATTCCAATTAACACCAAGCCATGGTTTGGCACTGCTGTGAATAAAATAGGGTACAGTTTCAGTCATAGACACCATTTTAGTGAAAGTGGTAAATAACACCAGGTGGTAAAAACAAAAGCCTGAATAACATGTTTTAATGATTTTATCAGCTTTTTAAAAGCCCCCTGTGCTGCTGCAAATAATAGTTTGTAACATTTTGGCATTTTCACACACAACCATTTCCTTCCTTATATGATCAAGATCAACAGCTTTATTAATTGAACCATTTCTTTTTTAAAAAGGACTGAGTTAAATTATCGGTTGAATCTGGAATAGAGACAGGATATGAAGGGAAAAGGAATGCAAAGTTCACTGTAGTGTAACAATTTCACATGGTACTTAATGTAATTGCCGCACATACAATGGAAGTATTGTTCCTAAACAAATCAAACCATTAAAATGTCATCTCCAACCCCAAATGCACGATGTATAAGCATATGTATGGCTGGCACAGAGTCAAGTCAAACAGGATCGAGTGAATCTCCTTGATTTATGAAGTTCATCTAAGTTGTACACTACAGTATTCATTTTTCAAGGCATACAATTACAACAAGTGTGTAATATGGCACATAGCCAAACATCATAAGCTACAGCACCAGGAATCTCTTGTCAAACAATATTCCCCATTATTATAAACAGTATTATTTTCTAATTCCTGAAGATTTAATATATTTTGCAGAGAAGCTCAACCATCTTTTCTTAATCCAAAATGAACATCTCTTTTTTCCCACTTCCCATCTGGGTAATTTCTGTTTTGCAGAAAGTCCCGACCCTTCACCCTCTTCAACCAAAAACAAAACATATCTCAAGTCAAGTACGGTGTGATTATCCAGCACACAAGAAGCCTGGGATGATCATGTTTTAAGAAGTCTTAAGTCACTTCCCATAACAATTCCCATTTCCTCTTTGAAGAAGAGGAACACCAGAATAATACAAACAACACTTGATACTTTCACATTCAATTTTTTTTTAATATACCTGTCTTTACATGCAATGTTGGATTAAGTCTGATTTAAGTCTGATACTCCAAATTTTGATACTGATGGAAAGTGTTTTGTTTTGTTTTGTTTAAAAAAAAAACAATTGAAAGCTAGACTTTGGAGACGCACGATAGAGTATTGATGCTTTTGAACTTGGACAAGACTCCTTACATTACTGTGGATAACCAAAAAAACCCAAACAAATCAACCCAGAGTTTTCACTCATGGCATAAATGATCAGGCTCAAATTATCCTACTTTGAACACATTCTGTGAAACATCCAGCTCTTTGGAGAAATTGTAATGCTGGAAAAGGTGGAAGGATCCAACAAACAGCAAAGTGGACTGATTGAATTCCACTAATGATAAGTAGACCATTAGAAAAGATAAAGAACCAGATTAAGGACAGATCATCTAAATCAGGTGTGTCAAACTAGTATTGTCACAGTGTTGTCACGTGATGTATCATGACTGTTCCCCCTTCACTAAACCAGGCATGGCTGTGGCCAGCGCGTGACGCATTCAGCCCGTGGGCCGTGAATTTGACACCCCTGATCTAAATCTATATGTTGCCAAGAATCAGCAACTTGATAATCAGTTGTGCAGACTTGAGGTCATTTCATATGCATTAGTTACATCTATCTATCTACCATCTATCTAACTGCTCCCTACTTCTCAAAATAGAATGCTACTCATGCTTCTTCTTCATGACATGAAATCTCACATCTGAAGAACAGTACACAAAAGCAGTTTCATGACTAAAGGCAACAGAGGAGGTGATTCAGGCACTGATTGTTATAAGTTTCCTACCTCCAATTCAAGCACAGCATTAGGAAGATTAAGGCAGGAGTCCCCAGTCCCTGGGCTATGGCCCAGTACTGGACCACAGCCCATTCAGAACTAGGCCACACAAACAGCGGGCACTTACACATGTATAGGAAGCTCCATTTGCACGAGTGGTGGAATGATCCCCCATCAGTCCAGAAAGATTGGAGATCTCTGAATTAAAGTATGTGCCCTTTAATTAGATTTTTTCCCCCCCTACAGTCACCTCTAATATGTTTTTTGTACTTCACCGCATATAATGTACTTTTGGGAAAAACAGGTTTTATCCTACTAGATGCACACCTGGAGGAAAGTAATGTTCTCAATCACAGCATTCATATTCACAAACTTTTTTTACATTTCCTTCTCATGAGTTGGGAGATTTCATCAGTTAATAGTTTTCATAAACAGATTAAAGAATAATAGTTTCCTGGACTAATCCAATCATTACAACTAAGAAGAGTAAAGAGATTATTTTCCTCTGCAATAGCTAAACTTTGATTAGAAAAATCTTCTATGGTTCTTATTTTTAACACCCTTATCCATGTTTATATGATGCAGTTATTTGCTTCTTTTTATTATGTTATCCCCACCACCACCACACAGATGGGTCTAGGAAGCTTACTCAGGCAATGTTCTTCTAAGCAGCTCATCTATTGAAGGCCACTTTTTTTTCTGACTGGTTACACAATATTAATTATCACTCCCGTGGCTCTTCTAATTGGCAAACTGCTTTGAGATCTCTTCTACATTCTCTCAGCCACACTGTCATGCCCACTGATCAGTTTTAGAGATGTAAAATGTTCTTTTCCCCCAAATCATAAGAAGAGCCCATGGCAACTGGAGAATTCAATTCACAATGTCCTCAACTGGATAATCCAAGATGCAACAACAATACAGTATATTCCCCACCTAGTAGTCAAGAAAAAAAGATTTGAAATAATTATAAGGTTGTATTTTAGACCCAATGAAACACCAAGCTTACATGTGGAAATTTGCAATTCCTCATCTATATTTCACACTTTACACATCTATTATTCATCAGATATATAGAAAACTTCCTCTCCTTTATTCACTTTTGTTTGGGGACCTGCAAGGACAGTTTACTGGCTGGCTAATTTCATGAGATCTTTGTTTTTCCAAGTGCAATTGCAATAATTCATTCATCCCCAGTTTCCCAAAATAATTGACAAGTAAATCTATGATTCATGGGAAATCTTATAAAAGCATTTCACACACACACACACACACACACACACACACACACACGTGTTCTCTGATGACCAGCATTTTCCAAGAAATGTTTCCAGAGATACTTCTCTAAATATCTTCAATCGGCTGGATGCAGATTGGTTGTAAAATCTTGGTGAATCTAGATCAGGGTGTCAAACTCCCGGTCCATGGGCCAGATGCATCACACACTAGCCACGCCCACAGCCAGTCTAGCAAAGGGGGGAAAAGTCACAATACATCATGTGACAAACTCACTGTGGGTGACATCAGGTGTGTCAAACTCACCGTGATGATGTGAGTTTGACACACCTGATCTAGATGAACTTTTACTAGGTACCATTAACACCCTCTTCCCACATAAGTTCCTCCCTAAAGTTAGGAGAGAAAAAAAGATTTTAACATTAATCTAGCACTTAACATAATGAGCTGGCTATCATCTCTGGAGTTAAAAGGCAAAAATCTCCATTTTATATTCTTCCATACCAGTACTCACAATTGTTTAAGAATTCCTATTTCTCAATCAGATATTCAAGAGTGTGAATCCATAGATAGCATACTAGGCTACTTCCCTCTGGCAAAATTATGATTAATTAGCCTAGGATTAAAATGGCACATTTCTCTTTATAAATAAGAAAGCTCCTTGAGCTCACAGCTAATATTATAAAAGAGGTAGAAGGACAAAGAAAGAGCTTTTGTGCAACATTTCCTGTCAAATTACATTTCTCTACTTCTCTTATTTCTAAGAATTCAGCTGTAAGCACAAAGAAGTAGTTTTAAAGTGAATATAATCTCTGTTCAGCAATCTTGAGTATGTTATCCTTAATGTGGATTAGTAACCCCTAAAGACAAAATTGATACTCTTGCCTACTTGCAAAAAAGAACCGGTTTAATGCTAAAAGAGACAGAAAGGCAAATCTAATGCAAGATATTCCTATTCCCTAGAAGAGTGAACAGAATATGGTGATTTTGAGTAAAGAGATTATTAATCAATAATTAAAACATACTCTTTCTGAGGCACCATTTCAAGGTAACCAACTTAATGCTTTGTAAATGAACTTTTAGATGCAGAAGAGAAATTCCAAAAATGTTTAGAGGAGGCATAAAATCTAGTTTAATCTATTCAAGGAATAACAAATATGCTTTATGATCACAGAGCAACACAAGATATACTTTCCCTGAACTAGGATGTAAAAGCTAAAATCAAAAGTAGGTAGACTTGTTTTGAGTTTGTTTTGGTAAACAACAAATGTTTAAATGAGAAAAAGAATCTGGAATAATGAACCATTTAAATCTCTTTGCAAAACATTCAAAAGAAACCCCTCATCTGTTTGCCATTTTTGGATGGAACTTTCCAAGATAGATGAAAGCAATGTTACTTTCCCATTACTATAATCAAATAAATTTCTAAATATTTGTATCCATGGGAATCAAAACCTACTGATGAATTACTACCAACCCAGATGTGGAATTATTTTACATTTCATCAAAACTGATTAAAAGTTATTTGATAAAATAATTTATGTCCTAGTTCCTGGTTCATAGATGGCACATTTTAACTCTGGAACTGAAAATTCTGCCAATATTATGATGCATAATACAACAATGGGCTAAACATGCAGCCTAGTTACTTTCTGATACTCAGCTCTGTGTATATAAAGACAACAGCCAACTAGGAAAAGTCCAATCTAAACACTTTTGAACCATTTTGTTATTACCGCAATGTATTTTAATTACAGTAGTGCTTCCAGAGAATTACCGTAAATTTCAGACCATAAGACGCACCTAACCATAAGACGCACCCAGTTTTTAGAGCAGGAAAACAAGAAAAAAAATAATATTCTGAACCAAATAGTACCGGTATACTAAAATATTTAGCTCCATTGTTCTGAGAGAACTGGCTTGGCTTGCACCCGCTTGTGCGCGTGCTGGACAGCATTCGGACCATAAGACACACCCTCATTCCTCCACACACACACACTTTTTTGGGGGGGAAAGTGAGTCTTATGGTCCAAAATTTACAGTATGCTTGATCTGACAAAGCTCTTTACTATGGCCTGTTTTAATGTACTGTATTTCTGTCACTGTTGCTTGAATGTGGACTCCAAAAATCCTCACATTGTGAGAACATATGGCCATGTGATTGGACTTTTCTTACTACAAAGACTCTCAGATGGAATATTTATCTGTATTGCCCTTCATCTGCTTGTATATAAATAGACTAAAATAATTTTTGTGCTAGATTTTGCCAAATTTAACGTATGATTATGGTATCAATTCAACTTGAGTATTTTACTTAAAGTTAATGTAACAAAACTATTATTAAAATAGATCTCTAATTGCAACAAATTTTGATTGATCAACTGATCTCCTAGTTCATCATAAGATCCAGACCAGCTTTTTATCTTCAAGAGTAGCTATCAGAAACTTTGGGGGACCTTTGTAATGGCAACAGTCTACACCTCTTTGTTAAAAATATCAACAAGCTGACCTCCTCCTCCTGTCCATGCAACACCCAGAAAAATGACTGCCTCTTAGGGACCACTAACCATCTAACACAGTGGTTCTCAACCTGTAGGTCATGACCCCTTTGGGGGTCGAACGACCCTTTCACAGGGGTCACTTAAGACTATTGGAAAACACATGTTTCAATACAAATACAGGTGTATGTGAAAATAATTTTATGGTTGGGGGTCACCACAACATGAGGAACTGTATTAAAGGGTTGCAACATTAAGAAGGTTGAGAACCACTGGTCTAAGGGTCTGTATTATCACATCATTGCCATTACCACCATCACTACAGTTATTACTATTATACTATAAATTTAATAAGCTCTAAAATCTTTAAGCCAGCAAAACAAAGCTGTCACTTAATAAAACCAAACATTCCATCCAGTGATTCCCTATTTGGCTACAACTCTCACCTTCATTTGAATGCCAAATTAAAACTGACTGGAATATTTTTTTTCCTTTGCAAATATCTTTAACTTGAATATACACTGCGATTTTTTCTATTCTGACAGATAGCATTGATAGTAAATCTTGATAAATTATTGATACTAAAACTTGGTAAGGTTTACTAACATTGCTAATTCCAATATATATCTGTTGCTTGATTTACACCCAAGGTCTGTTTTCTTGAATAATCTTCAACCAATCCAACATCTGAACAATGAAAGTTCTCCATGTATTTTTCCAATACTGCGTAGCTGGAAAGGGCTAATACTTACAGCTGTATTCTAAAAGAGGATTCCCACAGATTCCCACAGATTCTGCCACTTCAAATAATCTAACAATTTAAGATGCTTAGAAGTGCTTCCATTGGGCATGTTTGTTGCAATTATCAGAGTGAATTTCTCAGATAAGGATTAGATAAAAAAGTGATCTTATCCTCTTTAATCAGCTATCAGCAGTGGGTGCTACTAAGTCAACCTTTGCTTCTGTTTGAATTACTAAGGATGCATGCTAGTGTTGAATATAAAGCCCTTGATTAAAACAACAACAAATCATATCCTGAGATTTCAGTTCTTTGACTTGAGGGATAATGTTCTTTCACAAGTAGTTAGGTAATAACTCCAGTTTTTCCTAGCTGTTCAGGAGGAACATTTTAATGTGTATTTCAGTATTATTCACTAATAAGGCTTGTGTAGATCATATAGATTCTGGTTGTTTTTTTTTTAAAAAAGCACATCCAAGGCCATTCTGAGATAGAAATGTATAAAATCAACCTTATTTTATTCTATGTTCAAATCCATGGTATAAAACATTTAATGCACAGAGCTTCCGGTTTGGTCTTTGGCGGAGCTAGATGCTGGGTCTGCTACCTCTGCTTTGCCACCTCTCCCAAGGGGCCTAAAGCCACCCAGGAGAGGTGGCAAAGCAGGGAGAAACAGTTTGACAAGTTGAGAAGAGCCACACCTTCCCCCCTAGTCAGACATCCCTGAAGCCAACGGTAGACAAAGCGACGGCTTTTATGGCCGCTATGAAGACAGAGCCATGCTGGGTGTAAGATATGTGCTGGAGTGAGGTGGAGAAAAGTGGGAAACAAACAAAGCCAGTAGTGGGTGAGAGAGTATTATTGCAGTAATTACCCTAGAAATTTAATCCTTTGAAAGTGCTCCAAAACTGTGCTAGCGGGGCTGGAGCTGTTAGAACGACTGGGCTGATAAGAAAGCTTTTTTTTTTCCTGAGTTTGTGTGACGAGGTGAAGCAGCTTCCTTGAGAGTAGAAATACTGTACCTGAGATTTATTTTTTTTAAATGAACTTGAAGATGGAATCAAGTATCTATGAAGCTATTGATAAATATTTTTTTGAATCGTGAAAGTGGATGGAACTGAGCTTGCAGCAGAGGACTTGGACTAGGACACTGATGATCTTGAAAATGGAGAGTGAGATCCCGATGATGGAGAGGAGACATGTTTGGTGTTAAGGGAGCGGAAATTAGCACAGCAAAGCAAAACCACAGCACAGTGCTTTAAGGCTGATCCAAAAAGAAGGAAGAAGTACTTTTGGATGAAAAGACTGAATACAGCAAAAAAGAGCAAAAATGGAAGAAAGCCTGGAAAGTAAACAACATGAGAGAGCTGATATGGAAGAAGGAAGTGCTAACTGGGCAAGCACATTCTGGAGGAAGATTGGCAGAGTGGATGGACTGTAAATGTAAATGGAAAGAAGATGGACTCCATCAGCTGATTTTGAATAGAGATAGAGAATGAGAAGGAAAGCATGGGAGTAAGATTAAGAAATTATCTTATCCCTCAAAGAGGGGAAAAAAGGAGAGTATAGTAAAGTTAAGCCTAAGGGGGGAAAGCAAAATGATAAACATGCATGATTAAAGCAGAAGGATTGAGAGTTATAGAAGTTAAAATAATTGTACCCTACTTAGGAATTGATTAAGATTAATGTGGTGATATTAATTTGAGATGGCCTATGGTTTTTAAAATGAATTAAATGAATTGAAATTAGAATGGATTTTTAATGAGGAGCTGTAATGTTTTACAGTTAATTATACTTAGTTTACTATATATAGAGGGAAAGTCTATGTATAAAATATTGCTTGGGGGTTGTTGTTTTTTTTGTTTCTTGGATGAGCAGTATGTTAAGAATATGATAAATACATCAATAGCACTTAATATGTCTTAAGAGTTTAATGAAATAATTTTATGAAATTGATTGATATAAAAACCTGCAAATGATATTTACTTTGTATCAGATATGCAGGGAACAATTTTATGAGTTTTTAAAAGAAATGGTGCAATATTTTACATAATAATGTTTAGAATTGGATTCTTAAGAGATGTTTTAAAAAATACAACAATTAACTTGAATTAAGGTGATAAAAATCTATGCTGTATCAGATGAGTGTGAAGCCCAACCAGCTGTTTGCAAAAGAAATATGTATGTTAATGAAAACATTTTAAAAAAATGTAAGAAAAAAACATTTAATGCACTTTCAGATTCAAGTGGAAGCATACACACAGCATTTAAATAGTACTACAAAAGATGTTATATCCTGATGTCACAGAGTCTGTTATTTCAACATATTTTTGTAATCACTCAACACATTGCTGTCAAATCACTTTTGATGACACTAGGAATTCCAACATACTTACTGCTTTCTAATTATGTTGGTCTTTCCCTCAAAGGTGACTGAAATTGTTTGTATGCTCTCATATAAAGAAAAATGCTAACTATTGCATAGTCATTTATTCTTCCTGCAGATTGAAGCATATTATTACTGTATTGTTTAGGCAGTATATATTTGGGGATATATTTGTTGATTATCCTTCTACTAGACAAAACTTTCCAAACATAGTTTGAGTGCCAAATCCCCCTTCCAAAACTTCAATGAAATGCTTGACTCATAGTCGTTCCACATCTTCAGTAACCTGGAAGGCAAATTTCTAATTTAATGGAAAGAGGAAACAGATCTGCTAGATAAATAGTGATGTGCAATACATTCTTAGAATCTCCTGTAATTCTCTATAATATATTAAGGGGCATGATGCAGTTAAAGATGCTGAGTTTTTCAACTGGAAAGCTGACTGTGCCGGTCAAGATGTAAGCAATGCACGATGGGGTGAATTTCTGTTCTTCCCTCAGCTCTTGCTCACCTAGCAGTTTGAAAGCATTCAAATGTGGGTAGATAAATAGGTACCATTTTGGTGGGAACGTAACAGTATTCCATGGGTCTTGATGCATAGTATTGCTGGCTGCATAATCATGGAAATGTCTTCAGAAAACCTGGCTCGCTTGGCTAAGAAACAGAGATGAGCTCTGCCCCCTAGAACTAGACACAACTGGACAGAGGAAACATTTTCTTTTATATTAGGTAGTCAATAACCTTACCAAGTTAGAGTATCTGTTAAATAAAATATATGGGACCTGATGCAGGTCACTGCATGGCACTTTAAAGGCAGGTAGGCACACTCAACACGCCTCAGCCTCAGCCAACATTTCTTTACACCACACACCTCAGCTTGGGAACAGGAAAAACAG
>JANHFR010007609.1:20656-31687 GCA_032468015.1 Mimophis mahfalensis | reverse complement strand
TAATGCTGGGAAAAATTGAGGGCAAAAGAAGAAGAGGACGACAGAGAAGGAGGTGGCTGGATGGAGTCACTGAAGCAATTGGTGTGAACTTAAATGGACTCCGGGGATGGTAGAGGACAGGAAGGCCTGGAGGAACATTGTGCATGGCTGTGCATGCGTGATGGGTCGGACACAACTTCGCAACTAACAACAAACAACAACAACCTTAGACACAGAGCTGGCTGATGGCCAGTCAGTGTGATGACTCTCTCAGATGTTTCCCCAGATATCCCTCCAGATGTCAGCTTGGAGGAAGATGGACCAGTTCTAGGCATGTCAGGAGGGGAGTTGGTCAATAACTCCAAGCAGCCACCTGAGAGTGATTTGGCTGAAGCATAGCTGCAGCAGGACAGCCCAGAGGCTTCAGATGGGGAAAGCACACAGCTGCAACCGATCAGCGATGAGGAAGAGGAACTGCCTTCTCCACCTGATCCAAGAGCATGAAGGGCAGAGAAAAGGCAGGAGCAGCGAAGGTCAGCCAGATTACTGGCAAGGAGGCAGCCTCACTCTTCTTGATGGGCTGCACTAGAAGTTGGCTATTTAGCATAGCAGACAGATGGAGACGATGCTGGGAATGTGTTTCTTTTTTGTTAGGAATGGATTAATTGCCTAAGTGGTTGGTTTAGGGAATATATTGTATATAACCCAGGATATATTGGTTAGCTTTTTGTATAATATACTCTGTAACTTTAAAGCATTGTGAGTATATAGCAAACCACAATTAAGTTAATAACAGGAAATGTTAATTACTGTATTATTTTGATTGGCTTATTCAGTTAGCTAAGTTAACTGTTCTTCCCTGTTGTGGTTGTGGTTGGTTGGGTTGGGTTGGCTTATTGGTTGATGGTTGCGGTTTTGCTGTTACTGATTAGACTTTGCTACTGAACACTACTTTGGACTAATTTATGTATTGACCTTGATTTGCCAGTAAGATGACTACATTTATCTCAACATCCTTGAGACTCTGTTTGCTAAAGTATTTTACTCTTTGTGTAAGAACTTGGACTGTAACGTTGGACTTAAACTTGCTTGAAAACATCTACACAAAACAATGTATCTGTATTTTGCTGACTTCCTGCGTTATTCCTGTCCACTCCAAGGCTTTTAGCTGTGCACCCTCACTGCACGAGGGTACTCAAGAGCTAACACTTTTCTTGCTGTGTGTTCTTGCCTTGAACTTTGCATTGTATCTCTTCAGTGGTTTCCTTTGCCTTGCCTTGCCTTTGCCCTGGAAACTTGCTTTGGCCCATTGGACTGGACTTGCCTTGAGGACTAGTGTTGCCTTCATTTGAATGGCCTGTGGATTGAGTAGCTGTGTGGAACTCATTGGGATTGAGCTGGTGTCAGCACAGGGAATTACTGGGGAATACCAATTCAGGCTCAGAAGGTTTTCACATCTGGTATATTTGTGTGGGTGCATGAGTGGGACAACACAGTGACTCTGTCTTAGATCCAGGAATAAAGCAATGGCAAACCACTGCTGAAAAATGTAACAAGCAAAATGAAGGGGCTGCATGTAGTTTTTGAGTTGCAGTGATAATTGTGGTCTGGATAGCTATTGCTAAGTGATGTGGTCATAAATGGGAATGTCATACAACAATATTGCTTAATAACAGCAATCCTGGAAATCTGGTGGGAGGCCTGGAATAGGCTGCAGGTCCACTGAGGCTCCGCACTGGCAAGGCATGGGTTGCGGGAGGCCCAGGAGGCCCTGGAAGATATGGTCGAAATTGGATATTGCGGTGGTGGGCAGTTTGCTGCATGTAAGAGCAATTTGCTGGAATGATTTGCAATCTTCCATGACACTGATTGTGCTTGTGGGAAGGTGACACAGGAGGTTGCAGATGGTGATCACATAATTGTTTCTTCCTACAATGCTGAAAGAGGGACGTGGTGGCTCAGTGGCTAAGATGCTGAGCTTGTTGATCAGAAAAATCGGCAGTTCGGCAGTTCGAATCCCAAGCAATGTGTAACAACGGAGTGAGCTCCAGTTACTTGTCCCAGCTTCTGCCAATCTAACAGTTTGAAAGCATGTAAAAATACAAGTAGAAAAATATGATGGACCCCCTTTGGTGGGAAGGTAACAGCATTTCGTGCTCCTTGGGCGTTTAGTCATGCCGGCCACATGGCCACGGAGACGTCTTCGGACAGCGCTGGCTCTTTGGCTTTGAAACGGAGATGAGCACCGCCCCCTAGAGTCTGGAACGACTAGCACGTTAGTGCGAAGGGAACCTTTACCTTTAATGCTGATATCATGAGTTGGGCATCTGAGCCCAGATCAGAACCAGAAGACTGTAGGGCTGCTGCCATGATTTGAGCTATGGAATCTCTTGTATGTCTATTTTTTTTCAATGCCATTTAACTTGGAACAGTCATTGAATTAATGAATGTAAGCCAAGGATTACTGTTAATTCAGGCAGTCACCAGGAGTCGCAGCAATAATGATGCTGATATTATAGCTGAAGTATTATTTTACAATTGTTGCTCAGAAGATCAACAGAAATTCCACCCACTAATCATTTGAGGTCAGTTATAGTAATTGTTCCTCACTGTTTTAAGTATACTTTATTTCTTCCATTCTTCATTTGCTTTGCTGATATTTTATGACATCTGCAGTATAAACTATTTCATTATTTTCTCAATACAATCAGTAATAAAAATATTTAAAAGATTCTCAAATAGAATTGATCTTGTTTCAAAAGAATTCATTGGAAATATGCACTATTAATCAAGAAATAACGTATTTGTTGTCTAAAATTTGCTTTTTTATTACAAAGTTGAATTTTATCATTTAATTTAGATTTGCTAAACCTCTAATTGAATAAATATTGAACTCTTGAAGTCAAGAGTTCTCTGTTGCTGTGTTATTCCAGTTGAAGAAAGATGGCAGTGTTGGATATTGCACTCATTAAAAACCTGCATTAATGAAAAAAGACCAAGAACATGCAGGCATGTTTATTTCATAGTCCTGTCTGCAAGCTGGAATACAACCTATTGTGTGCTTAAGAAAAAGATGAATTGAAGGGACTTAGTTCTGCATCATATTCCATTTTGGAACAGCTGATTGGCAGTATTCCAGTTTTGCAATAAGACTCATGTGTCTGCTGTCTTAACTGTTTTAATGTTTCTGTGTACATTTTGTCAAACTAAAATGACAAGTACTGGAATTTATTTTAGGCAAAACAAAAGTGCGATATTCCATTGAGGTTTAAGGAATTCTCTGAAAAAAAGTTGCAAAACAAAAATATCTTTTTTCAAAGGAGATAAAAGCAGTTTATTGATACAATTAGCACGTGTATATGTGTGTTATGTATGTGTGCACTTTTGAGAGCAGGCAACAAAATTAATGTGTGCCAGTGTGCCCACACTAGAAAATGACAATAAGGTTATCTAGGTTATCTAAATGAGATGGCAACAACCAGGGATTTTTTCAGCCTCTTTCTGTCTCTCTCCCTCTCTTTGTCTCTCCCCCCCCCTTTCTCTGTATGTATAGTATATATATATCATTAAGTTGGGTTACTGACCATTTTGTTCAGTGATCATTTTTCTGGAACAGAAAGGTCGGCAGTTCGGTGGTTCAAATTCCGAGCGCTGTGTAACGGAGTGAGCTCCCGTGATTTGTCCCAGCTTCTGCCAATCTAGCAGTTCGAAAGCATGTAAAAATGCAAATAGAAAAATAGGGACCCCCTTTGGTGGGAAGGGAACAGTGTTCTGTGAGCCTTCAGCATTTAGTCATGCCAGCTACATAACCATGGAGACGTCTTCAGACAGCTCTGGGTCTTCTTTGCTAGAAAAATAGCAAGAAGTATTCTGCAAGAAGTAAAAATACTAAAATATAGCTGCATTTTCACCCCCTTCTTTATACATATGTGAGCATTGGATATGTGGTACAAAATCTAAAATTAAGCCTATTTAATGGACTGGATTATGTCAGTGTATTGATTTGGTCATATAAAGAAAACGAATTAAAATCAAATTGCAAAGCAGTTTGAAGAGCAGGTGTGAATGGCATAAGAGGAAGGGAAAGACAGAAAGTCATGTCTGAAAGGAATTGATAAAATTGTCGAAAAGAGAAATGTGAGGTTAAAAGAATAGAGGAGAATGTATGAAACACTGTATGAGCGTGATAGAAAGATGTTTTTCAAAAAAGAAATGTATGGAGAGTTGTTATTCAGTAGATTTCTGTTCTTTCATTTCTTTGTTCACTACTACTTAGTATTTTTCTATGATTTGTGTTGAATATATATGGCAATGATGTATGCAGGTAAAAGTACCTTTAAGTTTCAAAATGGCCTCCTAAACATATTGTTCTGTTCCTCCTCCTGGGTCACACCCAACACACACACCGAAGGCTAGTTTCCACCAGGGAAATATAATGCCAAGGCATGGAAAGTTGCCTCTGAAAGCTAGAGTCCTGGAAAGTCAAGTCCAGAAGTGTAAATCACTGTCAAAATACTGGGCAAGAGTCCAGGAGGGAGAACCTGGAAGCTGGCCAGAATCCTTCCGCAGCAGAGAGAATCCAAATGTCACACGCAGGTTAAACAATTGTCCCCAGTGGAGAGCAAAGCCCAGCCACATCCTTCTTAAACACTCCAAGTGTGGCCCAATCAGTGACCAGGAGCCTCCAAGCTCCTCCTCCTGTGACTTTGTTGCTCCCTGCTGCCAGCCCCACCAACTCCTGCTGGCCCCCAGTTTGGCTGGTCTCCATTGGCACACTGACAGCAGCCGGCTCTTGCTGACTCACCAGGGGGAAGGCACCACTGGCACGCTGCCAATCACTGACTCCAGATCTTCATCATTGGAGTCAGATTCAGAAGACAGCGCAGCAGAAGTGGATGGGGCCACAACACATACTTCGTTTCCAGGCATAGTTTTTAAATATACATGTAAACGTATTGGAACAAAAGTAAATACAATGCAGATGGAAAACATGTCAGATAATCTTACATTAATAAATAAGAGAGTTCAACTACCAATTTTAGTTTGTAAATATTGTTTTTGTTGTTTTGTTGTGTGTGTTAGGCCTTGATGACTGCCTGCAACAATATATCAAGAATTTTGAGAGGGAAAAGATTGGTGGAGACCAGCTACTACGTATTACTCATCAAGAACTGGAGGATCTGGGAGTTACTCGAATTGGCCATCAGGAGCTTATCCTGGAAGCAGTTGACTTACTCTGTGCATTGGTAAATATTTTGAGAATGGTTCTGAAATGTATGAAAACTGAATAATTCATGGGATCATGCAAAACTATTTCAAGATTTTGCATTTTGCTCTCATACATTTAGTTTTAAGGATACAAAAATTGAATTGCAGTACAAATCATAGTTGAAGAGTTTGTCATTTTAAAATCAAAGGTAGCTTTTTTCAGAGAAGAAGTATATTTATTGAACTGAAAATGACTTGTTTGCAGAAATAGTTTGTTTTCAAAAGGAAGCATTGATTTCTTTGTAAATCATACTTTTGACAACAGAAAGCAAAATGCCTTCTTCTCAAAATATGTGCTTAACAAATTGTAAGCCGCCCTGAGTCTCTGGAGAAGGGCAGCATATAAATGGGATTAAAAAAAAAGGGGGGGGCACTTTGACTGGATTCATACCTCATATTAAATGTTAATTGTAATTATGATTTGGTGAATAAATTGCAGTGGGTGAGTTACAAAATATCCCAAGACAAAAACCAAATCAAATGAAACCTTAGCTTTACGTGCAGTTAGTATTTCACTGCCAATCCTGTTGGACGTAGCTTCTGTGCATATGTGTTAGCAGGTTACCTGGAAAGTAGCTGGACTGAATTTTTGAAAAGCTGTAAACTCAGCATTTTAAAGAGGAGAGCTTCATTTGTGATATTACTGCAGCTGAAGCAACCGTCTGAATATTTTGAAAGGCCCTCTAAATTAAGTATTTGTATGTCAACTGTGCGACTAGTGATCCTAAGGAAACACTCTCGGGAGCTTTGAATTCCCAAAGTTAAAACTTTATTGGATACACCATTTTGGTACTGAAGAAACAAAACCAGCTCTGGTTTTCCCATGCAAATGCTTGCTTAGTTAAACAAGAGCTTCCTCTTCGCTTCACCCCTGGGTGACCACATTGTCCAATTATGAGATGTCCCTTTGTTATAGGAACAGTCCATCTCTTTCTCCAGCACCTGCAGTGGTGACCTTGATGGTTGCCAGGCTCTCACGGTCTCTGCATACATTCTCAGCATTCATTTGCTGCTTCCCCCCTCCCCCAGTTCATTGGCAGGTTGATTGGTTCTCTTCCTATTTGCCTGTTTCTTTCGTGACTCCCTGGTTTTTATTCAGAGCATCCTGCACATTTCCCGAACCAGCTTCTAGGGTGTATCTATCCATTCAGCTAATGGTACTGAGCAAGGGGTTCCCTTGGAAATTGTGGCATTGGCACAAATTCGACTCCTGTGGTCACTCTAAAGCGGGTGAACCCAATGCTGCTGTGCACCGAGTTATTATAAGCCACTTCTCTAAAATGTAGGAGCTCCACCCAGTTGGTTTGTTGATAGTTTACATAACAACAACGTAGGTATTACTCTACTATTGTGTTAGTTTGTTACATTACCCCATTGGGAAGGAATGGGAGGGAGGGAGGGAGGGAGGGAGGAGAGAGGGAGATTGGAATGAGAGGGTGGGATGGTCTGAGGAAGGTCCTACCTTACCACTTGGCCGCCAGCAGCCCTGCTGCCCTCTTGCCATCCTCTTGCCCCCTCCTCCTGGCCTTTCCTGGTGGTCTCCCATTCTATTGCTAAGGATGCTTTGCTTACAAAGTGGGTAGCATTGAGCCGGCCATGCCCACCTAGTCATGGCAACCTGGCTGTGGTCATCCAGCCATACCTACCCAAGCACATCCACCTGGCTGCTGTAGTTGTCATAGTCTTTCATGGAACTGGTCCTTTGAGTGCAACTGTAATGCTGATGCGGCTCTCAGTGAAATTGGATTTGACACCTTTGCCATAGTTAGATTTTTATTCATGAAGCTTCTGAGCTCTTCCCCCTCTCTTGGGGTCATTGGGTACATCTTTGGTTTGAGTAATTTCGCCCCAGGCAGTGTTTCAGTGGCACAATCAGTGCGGCGATGGGGACAGAGTATGTCTGATTCCTGCTCACTAAATGCTTCAACTAGGTCCTGGTATTCCTTTGGTCAAACTCAGCTAGTGCATTAATGGGGTCTATCCTTCCCTTTCCCACCAACACCCTTTCCCACCTTTGTGTGTCATTCCTACACATCGCAATCCGCCTGCTCTACTCCCCCAGCACCCCTCCTGTTGTCCTTCTAGTCAACCACTGGATCCCACTTCTTCAGCCACGCCAACCCCAGTATCACAGTTTCTTCCATTTTGGGGGCTACTATGGACTGAATAGTCTCCTTGTGGCTCCCTGCTCTCAGGGTTACTGGCTTGCTGAGGCTTGTGGCAGGCAGCCCCCTGCGAGAGAGCTATCCAGTTGTTCTAACTTCATAGGCTGCCTCAGTTTTTTAAGTCTCAGTCCCATTGTTCCCACAGTTCACAAGCTAGCCCAAGCAGTGGTTGCAACCTGAATCTACCGGGCCATGAAGACCCCTCTTGCTCCTGAGTAGGGCACTAACCTCTTCGCCTGGGCAGTCAAAGGGGGGATGGTTCCACTTACTATTGGATCATCTTCCCCTTCTCTGTCACTCTTGTAGAAGACCAGGCTGGGCTTGCTGGGAGTTGGAGCTCCCCCTTTCTTGCTGGAGGGGGAAGAGGCCTCCATGGCCTGCTGCGCCGCCCACGTCTTCTCCTTTCCCTTACTTGGTACCTTCTTGGCCTTTGGCTGGCTCAGACCCCTCGGCACTGACATGGCTGCAGGACTTGGAAATTGGCTGCTAAAATACCCCTCTTCCCCACATCAGAGAAAGACTCCAGGGAAAGCGCCACGGGCTCTCCTTCGGGGTAGCAGGAGGGGTGCTGGTCCCTTGCATACTGGCAGGTGTCTCTCTTGGCCTCTTCAGGGGTGACCCTCATGCGTTGCGTGCTGCCAATACTAGTTTCCCTTTGTTTGCCGGCTGATCATCTGGAATCCCTTGGGGCAGGCGGTTTTGGTACAGCTCCTTGTTTAGTCCGTCTCGGAAGTGGTAGACTAGCAAGTGCACTGGCCACCCACTCAGCTTCCCAGCCAGGCTGCAGAACTCCTGGTTGTATTCGGTTACTGACCTACTCCCCTGTCTTATGGCGCAGATTCTGGATTCCACTCGGCGGGCTTGCACAGGGTCTCCAAACCTGTCTCGAAGCTCCTCCAGGAGGGCGTCCACCTTCCCCAACTCTGGCGCCCCTTCGTCATGGAGGTACATCACCCCATCTGCTGCCTCCTCTTCTAGATTCGAAGGGATAGCGTTTACATGGTCAGCATTACTCCATATCGCTTGAAATAATTCCACTCCTGATTCAGGAAATAGGCTAGCTTCTCTGGTCACTCGTCCAACATGGCTTTCAGAGGCAGGGGCTCCCCATCATCCTGAACCAGCACATAGCCCGAAGGCAGTCCCATTGCATATGGGACTGCTTGAGCCTGAGCTCCTGCCACTGCGGGAATCCCTGGGCTTTTCCTGTAGTTCTGGGAGGGATTGTAACCCTGTGAGGAACTCCAGCTCCTTGGGCCACACTCCCCAGTCTCACCCATTAGGGTTTCCAACGCTCGGTCCATCCCAAGCCCTGCTCCTGAGAATGAGGATTTCATTGACCCTGCTCCTTGCATCTCTGTTCTGACTATCTTTTGTGCAGCTGCTCCACTGAAGGGCTACAGCATGGTGCAGGAATTTCCACTCCCCTGGTTCTTCCCAGTCTGCAGCCCTCCGGTCCTTCTCATTTGCTCCTTCAAATTACGGCCACTCCAGGCAGGACCAAGGGGAACTCTAGTTTGGCTGCCTTCCCACTCTGCCTGGCCATTGCGTCTTTGGGTCAAGGCAAATGGATCAGGTCATGACTCCTTCCTCACATACCAGTAGCTTCTCTATCTTCTCTACCCTCATGGTCACCACCATCTGCACCCCTAAGTCAGCTTGGGTGGCTGTTGGTGCTTCCCGAGGAGGGAGCAATCCAGGTTTTCCTGCAGCACCAACTTTTTGCTGCAATCTGTATATCATTAGGTTACAGCTGTCTTGGAGGCATCTGAGTAGGCTGCGTTAATTTAGGGAGAGCTGGTCAACTGTCCAACTAGTGAACCCAGAATAAGGAAACACGGGAGCTTTGAATTCCCAAAATTAAAACTTTATTGCATACATTATTTTGGTACTGAAGAAACAAAACCAGCTCTGGTTTTCCCGTACAAATGCTTGCCTAATTAAACAAGAGCTTCCTCTTCTCCTCACCCCTGGGTGACCACATTGTCCAATTATGAGACATCGTTATGGGAACAGTCCATCTCTTTCCCCAGCACCTGCAGTGGTGACCTTGATGGTTGCCAGGCTCTCACGGTCTCCACATACATTCTCAGCATTTCATTTGCCGCTTCCCCCCTCCCCCAGTTTGTTGGCAAGTTGAAAAGCATTAAGGTTTGAAAGCAGCAAGGTTGTTCACTCTTGACAAAGCAGTTCGTGTCGCACGGACATTTTGGCCGCAGAATTTTCTGTTGCCTGAAGATAAAACTGATCTCATGCAAGCATTATTTGATTTTTATGAATTTTCAGTTTCTGTAGAAAGAGATTCTGAATCATTAGAGATGATTTTAAATTATTTTATTGCAAACGTGTCTTGAAATGATTAAGGCGAAAGTTTTCTAGGAAACATAAAAGTTTTATAAAAAGAAGCAAATAAGTTGATGAATTGTGGGAATTTCTGGTCCATAAAAGCAGATTAAACATTAATTTTAGAAAATACATTAAAATAAGAATTCTATTGAAAATATCCTATAGTGTAATGTATTAAAGATTCAGAACAATGCTTAAACTTATATAGTTACAGTATATATAATTCCTAAATTGTTAACTGAATTTTTCTTATATGGTTTTCAAATAAAGCTTCAAACTGTTTTCATAAATATTTCTGTTTCTTTTAACTAAAAAGTACCATTTTACTATGGAAGTACTCATATTTCACATTTATAGTGGGTAGCCTTTTAATTTCTACTTCTAACCCAGAAATAAAATTATGCAAGAAATAGTAATTGATGTACTAAGCATTACAAATATTATCAATAACAATAAACTTTTTGTGCCCTTTTTTAAAAAAATGCAGAATTATGGATTAGAGACTGAGAACCTAAAAACACTTTCTCACAAGCTGAATGCATCTGCCAAAAACCTTCAGAACTTTATCACAGGAAGGAGGAGAAGTGGTCATTATGATGGGAGGAGTAGCCGAAAATTACCAAATGATTTCCTTACCTCAGTGGTGGATTTGATTGGAGCAGCAAAAAGTCTCCTAGCATGGCTGGACAGGTAAAAACCGTTTCAGTTGTTCCAAGGATGACTTGTTCTTATAAATAAATATAATGTATTATAAGTTATGGGGACAGGTTGGCTCAGTGGCTAAGATGCTGAGCTTGTCGATCAGAAAGGTTGGCGGTTCGAATCCCGAGCACTGCAGAACGGAGTGAGCTCCCCTTACTTGTCCCAGCTTCTGCCAACCTAGCAGTTTGAAAGCAGGTAAAAATGCAAGTAGAAAAATAGGGACTCCCTTTGGTGGGAAGGGAAGAGTGTTCCATGCACCTTCAGCATTTAGTCATGCCGGCCACGTGACCATGGAGACGTCTTTGGACAGCGCTGGCTCTTTGGCTTTGAAAGAGTTGAGCACCGCCCCCTAGAGTCGGAAATGAGTAGCATGTATGTGCGAGGGGAATCTTTACCTACTATTACTTTTTATATTTAACCTACCCCAACAAAATCATTGCTTCTAATCCATTATCTGTTTATATCACATGAGTATATATATGTGAGAGCTCCTGCTACAGTGGTCCCTCTACTTACAAACTACTCGACATACAAATTTTTCGACTTACAAATGGAAAAAGTGGCCGCATGC